>JAASFJ010000867.1:0-14616 GCA_023333755.1 Globisporangium uncinulatum
CTGTTCTTGAGAGGTTTTAACGCGCAGGAGTCGAATGAAGACGGCGCCGTCGGCCGCAAGCGACACGTGCTGCTTCTGTGCGAAGCCGAGGTCGGACGTGCGGCCGAAGCAGTGCCACATCAGACAGAGCAGCGCAGCGTCTTGGTAGTCTTGAACACACGCAGCATTCGCATACATCTTCTCTAACAACGTGAATAGATCCTCTGTTCTACATGCCGGTGCTTTGTTCACAAACCCTCCTTCCTCACGCTTCTGACAGTGCTTTTCGAGCGTCTTACCCTTGTGCAGCAGCTCCATCTCCACAGCAACTCGCTGCAAAGGGTAAGTTTCTAGCGCCCACAGCTTGGCGTTACGGAAGTACGACATGACCGAGTTTTTTGCTTGCCACTTGCCGTCTTTTCCCTTACTAAATGCAAGATAATAACCAAACCTGTCGAGCACCACCGCGAGGCAAGCGCCAGGTGCGTCGCTCTGGATGCTGGCATGAACAAAGTCCTCACCAACACTCTCCTCTTTGAAGAAGAGCACCTAGCGCTGTGCTCCGCGCCTTCTGCGTGATTGCAGGGATAAGAGTGCGTAGACATTGCGAATCGACAACTGCGCGAACCAACGTCATGTCAACACATGCACGACATCTCGCACCATCCAATCTTAATACGTGTGGTGCACACTAAAAAACATTGACATTGGATAGATAACCTATTTGTCCGAACAGTGAGGGTATTTGGATGCTCACATCCCGCACGCAATTTACGTTGGTATATCCATATTTTCGAATACATTCCGACAGAATTTGCGACCGAATCGTCCGAACCGCAAATCATAACCTCGCAACCTTTGATTAGCCAGAAATAATTCCTACAATGATTTCATTGGGTGTAATCAGACATATTCAATGGCGCGGTATTATGATATGTCCGAATGGTTTGCATATTCATCCATAACGACCGATAGGTACGCATGTATAGACATCAACCAACAAACGCAATCACGTTGGACGTGAGTGGCCTCGGCCACCTGGTGTTCCTAGTGACCGCTGTTGCTGCGGGTGGTGTCGATGCAGGTGGTGCCCACTTGGTCTCGCGTTGCCCGAGTGGCTCGTGCGAGAAGGAGTGTGCTGTTGCGCTTGGTGGTCCGTGTAGCTGCTGCTGCTGTTGACAGTATGGCGAGGCGGAGTACCACTGAAGCCACTATTCTCATACGCCGCCCCCGACGACGACGCGGGGCCGTGTCCAGCGCCACTTCCTCTACCGCGTGCTCCATGCACGTGTGGACGCCGAGGCGGCGTGCGGCTCTGACTCCGTCCACGGTCCGAGTGCAGCTGTTGCTGGTGGTCGACTTGGTCGCCCGTGTCCTTCGGGCCTCGGTACCGATCCGCCGCTACAAACTGCTCCCACGCATTCTTCAGGTCGCGCAGCAGCACAATGCACTGCTCTCGGGCTTTCTCTAGCGTCTGCCCACAAGCACAGCCGCCCCCCCGACTACGCGTTAGTGTCTAACTACTCTGTAGTTTGCATGCCAACGATCACAAGCCCACTCCCACAGCACTCGCCGCACCTGTTCTGTTGGGCCGCTCAGCTGCAAGTACGCGTCGCCACTCCGTCGGTCGGACGGCCACGGACCGTGGTACCGGACCTGGCAGTTTGCGATCGCTTCGATCCGCTTCACACGAATGCCTCGTTCGCCGAGCAACTTCCCTGCAAAGTTGAACCGGCGCGACTCGAGCGCTTCCCGGTCGACCACGTCCAAGACGCTCACGCGGTCCGAGAACTTTTTGGCCGCAAGTTCCGCGTCTGCAGTGTACATGAGCTCGCCCATCAAGCTGCCTTCTGCGAACCCCGTCTTCTTCATCACACGCCCTTGTTCCTCTAACCGTGCGCCTTCGTCGTCCAGTCCTTGCAGCCGCCTGCACTTGCCGATTTGCTCTACGAACCACCGTCGTATGGGCCACCAACCGTCGTCAGGGATGCGACGTAGACACGCTACGGACGACATCCATGGACACACGAACGCACCGATACAGTAGCCGACTTCTCGCGATCCTGGAAACAGCTTCTGCCGGATCTCGCGCGCTTTCTCGTACGCCTCGACCGCTTCGTCGTACCGCTCCTGGTCGCGGTACACGCGTGCGAGGTTGATAAAGATGCGTGCAGCTCGCGGACTAATGTCGTTAAAGTACCGGTCCGTGATCTTAAGCGCCTCCTTGATATTGTCCTCAGCACCACGCCAGTCGTTCTGCACCCAACCAGTGATACTAGTCAGCCACCATCGCTACCACCGTCATGATACGATAGATATACGCGACGACACATACCGTGATGCGCTTAAAGTTGCCAAGGTTGTTGAGCGTCGCTGCGGTCTCGAAGCTCGCATTCCCGAGCGCGTTCCGGCGGATCGACAACGCACGGTCGTACAGCTGGATGATCTCTGCTCGTTGACTCTCCATGTTTGGAGAGCTGGCTCAAGAGAGAGAGAGAGAGAAGAGCGATCAGAGAACCACCGTACAGTAAGTAGACCATCAGTACAGGCAGCTAGCTCGCCCCACGCACTTGATCTTGCGCGTGTCGAGCTGGTTCGACAGGAACAGTGCGACGTTGTTGAGCGACTGCGCGACCTGCGGGTGGCTCTTCCCGAGCGTGTCTTCGCGGATCTTGAGCGACCGCCGGTACATCCCTTCAATGTCTGGCACCAGCTCTGCGTCAGCGGCGCTGCTGCCGCCCGAGTACACTGTGTCGCTGCTCGTACTCGACCCCAAGTCGCTCCCAATCGAGTGGCTGCGGCGCCACGGCCCCGGCGCTGTCTCGCCACCACTAGGACCGCCATCCTGTCCGTCGTCCGAGCCGTCGACGCTCAGTGGACTACTAACGTCCCCAACTTTCTTCTTGCGCGTCTTTGGGCCGATCGCGTACGAGCCGCAGTTCTTGTAAAAGTTCGCCAAGTTGTTCAAGCTCGTCGCGTACTCGGGGTGCCGCTCGCCAAGCACACGCGCACGCATCAAGAGGCTGCCTTTCAAGAGCTTCTCAGCGTGCTGGAGCATCCACACGTTGTACGTCAAGTAGCTCCGGTTCGTACTCAAGCAGATCCCAAGCTGGTTGAGCACTTCTGCGAGCTGCGGGTGCTCGGACCAGCCGAGCACGTCACGCTGGAGCCGCAACGACTCCAAGTAGTAGTACTCGCCTGCGATCCAGTCAGTCACGTCGCAGCTCGCGTACCCGAGGTCGGTCAAGAGCAGCGCTTCGAGCGCGACGAGCTCACGGATCCCAATGCACGCGCAGCTGTGCGCGATCGGCGCTGCGTGCTGCTCGAGCTCGAACGACGGCAGCGTGTCGAGGACCCATAGCTCGCGGTCGTGCTTGGCTTCGTCGACGTCCCAAAGCAGCGCACTCGGGTCGTTCTCAGCGTGTCCGCACACGCAGTTGAGCGACCGGGTCTCGCGCGACAGCTGGAGACACGACGACATGAGCTGGATGCGCCGTCGTGGGTCCACGCGCGTCCGGAAGATGAAGCGACTGCGCACAACGAGGTTGCTGTACAGGAGCGCGTCGACGATCGACGAGTCGCGCACTGTCGTCTTGCTGCTCCCAGTGCTGCTCGTACTCCCGTTGCTACGCTGACTCGCTGCTTTCTTGAGCGTCCGACCGAGCAGTGCGCTCGCGTCGTCACTGTCGTGGTCGTGGTCGCGAGTTTCGTCGTCGACCTGCGCTTCGCGGGACCGCCGCTTTGCTTCCCGGACCTGCTCAATGCTCTGGAGCGTCAGTTCGTGCGCGAGTCGCATCGCAGACTCAATGTTCGGCCGCTCCTTGTCAAAGAGATCCAGTTTCCCGTCAAAGCGGTACGCGTGTGACGCTTTCGCCACGACCACGCAGTAGTGCCGCACGAACCGCCGCTTCCACGTCAAGTGCAGCTCGCGGCCGAGCGGGAACGCCTTGGGCGGCGCGAGCGGACTCGACACGGACACGAACGACGTCGCAGGCTTGGACTCGTCGTCAATATCGTTGACGTTGTCGTCTGGGGCTTCGTCGCCGATCCGAATGCCCTCGTCTTCGGCAAAGAGCTGCACGAGGTTGTGCATGCGATAGCGGCTCGCGCGCGAGTCGTACTCGACCAGCGACCACTGGTGGAGACTCGCGAGCGCGACTCGGGCCGCCGGAACTGCAATGGGAGAGCAGAGTCGCGTCCGTCGTCCGTAGTCAGCTAACAAGGACAGCGACGGCCCACTGGTTTGGAGCGAACATACGCAAATGTGGGCACGAGAGCTACCAGCTAGTACGCACCTCGGATCGACCGCGCCTTGATCTCTTCCGAACTCTCCAAGTCGAGCAAGTCGTAGCTGTCGTTCGTCATGGCGCCGTCGTTCTCAAAGCCAAACTCGTCCAAGTACGAGAGCTGGGACCCGAGGCTCTTGATCGACGACGCGTCGTCGTCTTGCGACGCCCGGTTCCGCTGGCTCGCGTATGCGAACCCCGGGAAGTACGACGACGCCCCAGACCCAGACGACGTCGCGGTCGTGAGCGACGACGCGTGTAGTGACGACGGCGCACTGGGTCGGGCGTGGGCAAACGGACTCGAGAGCACGGCCTCGGCCGCTTCGATCTCAAAGCTGCCACGGAAGAACCCGAGCGCCATGAACGCGAGTCGGAGCGGCTCGTCCAAGTGGCAGAACGACGAGCGGATGCACCGATCAATGCACTCTTTGTACCCGACCGGGTTGAGCCCTCGGATCGTCTTGAACCGACCTTCCTCGCGCTGACAAGACAGCGACGACAGGCACGAAAGTAAGCAAGCGAACGAACGGGTGCGTCCAGAGAGAGAGAGAGAGAGGCAACGAAAAGCGCACGGACGCACCTCGAGGTACTCAATCATTTGCTCTGGAGTGACAGTCGCGCGCGCGTTCGCAAGCGCGCGACCAACAACGCGGATCGCGAGCGGAAGGCAGCCGCAGATCTTCACGAGCCGCTCAGCTAGCTTGCTGGAACAGTTCGGGGCGACTAAGCACAGCAGCTCCGTCTACGAGCAGCAGTCACAGACGATACATGTCTACCAAGTCAGCACCATCCTCTCCAAGCACTGCCCAACCAACCATCGTCTAGTCGCACCGCAGTCCGGAGCGGGAGCTCAGAGATCGAGAGCGAGTACGCCGTGACGTTCGGGATGTGTGGGATGCGACGGGACGCCATGAGCAAGCGGATGTTGGGCGCGGTCGAGATGAGGCGGCCGAGCAGGTCCTGCGACTTGTGCTCGTCTTCGTCGAGCAGCTCTTCGACCTTGTCGAGCACGAGCAAGCACCGCTTTGCGCCGAGCTCGGCAAACACTTCTTCGTCCGTGTTGGCTGCTGGCATCCCGATGCTCTGTGCGATCGCGTACCGCACAGCCGAGAGCTTCTGGCCTTCCAAGTCGACGTAGAAGACGCCGTCCGGGAACATGCGGCGACTGTGGACAAAGTGCGCGACCGAGATCACGAGCGAGCTCTTGCCGATCCCAGGCGCGCCGAGACACGCGGTCACAGAGTTCTCGAGCAGCGACTTGAGGAGCAAGTACGTCTCCGAGTTGCGGCCAATGAACTGGCCGTGCATGGACGGGATCGACGACTTGCACTTGGGCGTATGGTCTGTGAGTGCGCCGTTTGGAATGTCGCCAAAGAGTACAACGTCGTGGGCGTTCGGGCGGTTCGCGCCACCGAGGAGCAGGAACTTGCTCGACTCGTCGTGTGGGAACGGCAGCGTCGGGCCTTTGCAGCAGCACTGCTTTGGGTTGTGGTGTGCGTGACGAGAGCCTGCGAGCATCCACGGACACGTGGGTTCATGGATGTGGCTACAAAGCAGCAGGACAGCCACACAGACCAGTCTGTCAGTCAGTAAACCACCACCCCCTCCTCTGAGTCCAGTCAGCCAGTGAGTGAGGTTCGTACGCGCAGCAGCAGGCCGCACGCTTCTGCGTCGGGAGCGCGCGCACTGCCGACTTGGCGATCTCGAACGCTGTCGTAACACTGTGGCCAGAGAAGAGCGAGAGGTAAAAGTGCTTGGCAAACATGGTCGCAGACGCATCCACGACGAGCGAGTCCGAGTGGACCTGACCCCCACCATCCCACAGTCAGTCACACTGTTAGCAGACCCTCCCCTTTCTCTCCCAGCCAGGCAGCCAGGTAGTCACCACATACGTACCGCGACGACGTGGGGGATCCCAGCATTGAGGAACACGGACGCGACCTTCTCACTGTGGCACGAGTTCACAAAGACGAGCTGGATGTGCTGACTCGCGCCTCCACTGCCGCTCGTGCTCTGTCCAGCCGCTGGACTCGCAGTATTGGAGTTGGTCGACGCGCCTGAGAACGTGAGCTGACGCAGCAAGTCGGGCGTGATCATATGCGTACAGCCCGTGCCGTCTTCAAAGCACAGTGCTGGGTTCTGTCCAAGGCCGTGGCCGGAGAAGTGGAGCACGCGACAGGGCCATGCAGTCATGAGACTCCGGAGGACGTCGGCAGTCGCAATGTCGAACCGCACGTGGATCGCTTTGTGCTGCGCGTCAGTCCGGAGCGAATTCGTAATCGCACGTCGTTCGGCTTCAAGGTCGAGCTTCTCCATAGGGTAGATGCGGCCTTTGCTGTCTTTGATCACGAGCGGAGCAGCGTGGAGCACGACGAGGTGGAGCGCATTCGCGTGGGAAAAGGCGTCAGCTGCGCTTACGACCGCTTGCGGGACAGGTGGTGGCAGGAGCACGGGGGCAGCTGGTGGCGGTGGCTGGACCGGCTCAGGCTCAGTTAGTGGTGCTGCCGTAGCTACTGGCGGGTGCTGGAGCGTCTCAATCTCCTTGAGGATCCGCGTGCGGTGGCCCCACGCAGTGATGCCGAACTCGTCACGGAGGACGTCGTGCCCGAGCTCCGGGAGCACGTCTGTCGGTGTTAGAGGAGGGAGCTCAACTACACACCATCACTAACACAGTCGTTCGTTCATACGTACGCACCACCCGAGATCTCGTTGTCGAGAAAGACCTGCTGGTACCTGGCGAGGCCGATTGCCTCGAGCCAGCGCGCGACGTCCTCGCGCCCCCAGCGGCGCCAGAGCGCGTGGTCGCCCACCGACTGAGTCGCAGGCGATGCGCTTGGCTGCATCCTCCTCCTTCCTCGACCCTGGCGCTGAGTGAGATGCGGATATTCGATGTGCACCGAGATTTTTGACAAAAAAGACAATTCCAGCGGCTCTAAAGCTCTCGCGGTGAGTGTACACATGGCTACACCCACTGACCTTTTCACGAAACGAGATTGAAATGACTCATTCTAACAGAGCACGAAAGTGTCGTGATGCCTGCGTGTTCACTGTATAGTTGTAGTGGTGGGCGGGGATCGTGTCAACACCAACATCGACTCGATGTTGGTGAAGATCCTGCAGCACGAAGCCACTTCTCAAAGATTAGAGTTATCCACAGTAAGTACCTGCACGCTTCGTTTGTTTACAATAGATGTCCATTTCGTACGCCTGCAATACCCCAACATCGTTCATTTCATTTTCCGTGAGGGTTTCGTCCACGGAACAAGCACGCAAAAAGGTCAACTCGAAACAGATCCTCAAAAAAGCGTGTGAAAAAACGGATCGCTCACGCTCGTGAGTGAACGTGAAGCAAGCAAGCGCCGCCGCTCGGCTCTTTCTCGCTGCTGCTGCCGTCGTCGTCGCCCACGCTCCTTCTTCCCCTCCACACCCCTTCCCGCAGTCTCTCGCTCTCTTCATGGGCAACGAGCACTCGAGCGGCGGCCACAGTGGCCGCAGCGCCGGCGTCCCATTCGTCGCTTGGCGTGCAGCGAGCGGCTCAGCGTGCGTGAGCGCCGCGTCGTCGCCGCTGCCGTCGCCTTCCACTTCCGCTGCGACTGCGACGCCGACCAGCGGTCACCCATCCGCACTGGGCTTGGGCGGTGCGCCGAGCTGCTACCACTTTGCCGAGCCGTCGAGCTTCTCGTACACACGCGTGCCTCGCGTTGTGAGCGCGCTCGCAGTGTTCACGCGGCCAGCGAAAGCCGACGCAGCGCTCGCAAACGCTGCAGAGCTCGCCCACAATATCGCAGTCGTCGAACGCGGTGGCCGCATGCACTTTCCCGACATTGTCCGGCGTGTCCTCGCAGCGGGTGCGGTTGGGATTGTCTTTCTCGAGCGTGTAGACAACAAGACAGCGACACAGTCGCTCTTTGACGGCTTCCACTCGTCTGGGCGCCAGTCTGTGGCTGTGCCGATCGTGCTGCTCTCCAAGTTCCACGCTGACCAGCTGCTTGCCGACCACCCAACGCGGCTCTCGATCGAGCTCCTTGGAGGCGAAGAAGCGATCCAGCACATGGTCCCAGATGACGCGTACTTTGCGACTGCGACTGCTGCTCGCGCTGGTGAAGTGGAGCTGCTGAAGCACCTCTTGTACGCGGACGTGAGCGGGTCGCTCCTTGAGGTGGGGGCTCGAATGAATTGGAGGACATAGGAGATAGTAGGGAGGGAGTACGGACGCGACAAGCGGTCTACTGACGATGATGATGATTGTATGGTGTGCAGACGTTCCCGAAAGCAGTGGCGCTCTGTGACGCGGCAGAGAACGGACATGTGGACTGTATTGAGGTCCTCCACGGCTTTGGCGTCTCATTGGACGCGCAAAAGGTGCGTGAAGAGAGCGAGAGAGAGGGGGGGTCTTGAAGTGCTGACTCATTGCTGACTGCTGGATTGAACTAGCCGAACGGGACGTCGGCGCTGATGATGGCGTGTTCGGTCGGGAACGTCGAAGCCGCGCGTGCGCTGCTCATGTTTGGCGCAACGCTGGACTTGGAGGACGTACGTGCACCTGTGTAGCCCCTCTATCTTCCTTTACTCAGTGACATTGTAGGCTCCAGTGGTGGTGTCCGACTGATTGATTGAGTGGTTGGTTGGCTTGTGTGTGTCGCTGTCGGTATCCAGGTCCACGGCATGACGGCGCTCATGGTCGCAGTCCGCGACGGCAAAGTCCCGTGTCTGAAGCTCTTGCTCCGGAAAGGAGCGCGAATAAACCTATCGAGGAACCGCGTACGTCGGTTCGGACCCGTGGTGGCGCTCTGGGACAACGACACGAAGGAGAGAGAGAGTGAGTGAGACGCAGTATCGCTGACGCGTACGTCGTCATGTGGGGTCATCTGCTTTCTTGTGGCAGAACCGAGGGACAACGGCGCTTCACATTGCCGCACGAGGCGGACTGGACGAGTGCGTCTCGATTCTGCTGGAGGCCGGCGCGTCGCTCGACATCCAAAGCGTGCGTACAGCGTCCATCGGAGGCTGCGACACGGCCGCCCAAGCCGAGCTGTTCATTTGTGGACGTTGGCACGCTCTGCTTGTGATTGTTTGTCTGATGTGTGTGTCGACTGGGGGTTGTTTGTGTAGCCGAACTCGACGACTGCGCTCATGGAAGCGGCTCGTGCTGGGAACGTTGGCTGCGTGAAGCTGCTCGTGAACGCTGGCGCCAACCTCCTGTCGAAAGACGTACGTCTGCTGTCGTCTCGTACTTAGTTCGTTCGTTCGTAGACGTTGTGGATTGATACGTTGTCTGACTCAAGAGGCTGCTTGTGGGGTTGTGTTGTGGTGTGGTGTACGTACGCTACCACCAGCGAGAGGGCAACACCGCCGAGAGCCTTGCTCGGATGTCGGGCTTCACAGACATTGAGGACTTCCTACGCGAGCAAGCAGAGAGCGTGCGTCCACCACCTCTTGTGGATGGTCTCCACTGCTGCGTACGAACTGACCTAACTGGTTCATGGGGTTGGTATTGTTCGTCTGATGCAGGCGTCTGTGAAAGACCACCGCCGCCAGATTGAA
The DNA here is from genome assembly GCA_023333755.1 of Globisporangium uncinulatum. Taxonomy (NCBI): domain Eukaryota; phylum Oomycota; class Peronosporomycetes; order Pythiales; family Pythiaceae; genus Globisporangium; species Globisporangium uncinulatum. The sequence goes on from JAASFJ010000867.1 coordinate 9,810, forward strand.
GAGACCGTCGCGAAGGCGCACGCCACGCTCCAGGACCTGCTCTCGCTCGCAGACACGAACGACATTCCCATCGACGTACTTAAGCGGGAAGTGCTTCGTGACCCCAAGTCGAGTGCGTGGCTCGAGCAGCCCCGGATCATCTACGAAGTGTTCCGGCTGCTCACGCTCCCTGTCGCTCCATCGACAACCGCGATCGGATCGATCGCTGTCGACCCGCTCTATGGGAAGTACAAGACGCAGCACTTTTGCTGCGAAGTCGCAATGTGGTACACGCGCAAGATCTTCCAGAGACACTACCACCCAGGCGGCGTCGGCTGGTCCATCTCGTCCGTCTCAGACGAGCCGGACGTGGACAAGACGTTTGGGTACTTTAAAGTGCTCTTCAACTTTGTGTGCCACTCGGGTCCACTCGACGACGTGCTCCTCGTGCTCTTTTGCAAAGTGCTGAACCGGTTCATCTTGACAGAGCAGATCGGCGGTCTCCTCTTGCGCTTCCTCGCGACCGACGGCAAGTTTGTGATTCCGTGGCTCGTGTGCCACATTGGCCTCGACTCGATCCGCGACACAGTCGTCTGGCTGCTCTACTCGGACTTGAGCGAGACAGGGCAGCTTCACGTGCGCCAGAGTGGGATCTTTGAGAGCCTCTTTGCGCGCCTCTACTCGTGGCAACGCACGCTCGGCTGGGGTGTCGGCACTGCGTACCAGCGCGACTCGATCGAGAACATTTGCTCGCTCGTGAACTACATCATCTACCCGCCGTCCGTGTACGTGATGAACAACGTCGCGACGTTTGTCGTGAATACGGACCACTCGCTGCCGCTCATTACGGACCAGTACTTTCCAACTCAGCACAACGAGCTGCTCAAGTCGCTCTTGCTCTTCTTGCTCCACTCGCCCGACGTGTCGTTCGGGACGATGATTGACCTCGGGTTCTCCGAGATCTACCGCCAGACAACGCAAGACTGCAAGTCGCTCATTGTCCACGAAGGCGGCGCGTTGTCGATCGTCATGATGATCATGAGTACGCTCGGGTACCACAAGCGCAAGCGGGACCTCACAGGCGTCGACTTGCTGCTTAAAGACGCGCACGTGTCGCTCCTCACAGCGCTTATTCCACGCGTCGAGAAGTTTGTGCGCCTCCTCCGTGCAGTCGTGACGATGGACGTGACAGCACTGCGTGGGATGACGAGCGCGCAAGAGAAGACCAAGGTCACAGCTGTGAAAGCGAAAGGCTCGGCGCTGCTCAACATCATTACGTTCTTGAAGCGCTGTGTGATGCTCCAGAGCGGCAAGATTGACGACTTGCTCGCGCAGTTTGGGCTCATGCCGAGCTTCCTCGCGTGCTACGGGTCGCACCCGAACAACAGCTTGCTCCACCACGAGCTCACGGACGTGATCCGGTTCGTGCTCATGGACCCCGACCAGAACCGCCTGCCGTCATGTCCGCTGCTCAACGGGCTCTTCATTGAACGTGCGAGCATCCTCGACTTTGTCATCCGCGCCTACGACTCGCACATGCAGTACAAGGGGCACATGACGACGATCGCCAACAGCATCTTTACGCTCACCAAGTACGTTCGGTGGAGGTGGTTGAGGTGGCTGACTAGCTGGGCTGAAGTGGGGGATTGAGCGTTCACGTGTGTGCTGACATTGCCTCCTTAACCACCAACCCATCCCTTCTCTCAGTACGCCGAACTTCAAGAGCAGCTCTGTCGCCATCACGTGCCAGGAGGTGGTGCGGCAGTACACGAACCAGCACGAGAAGTGGCGCACGTTCGAGTCGACGCTCGCAGACCAGAATGTGCTCGAGATGCGGGCGCTCGGACAGCGCAACGCGCCGCTCTGTGACGGTTGCTTAAAGCTCAAGGAAGACGCGGCCGAGTACGTCACGAGCACGCTCTCGAGCACCGACGTGCGCTTCTCAGGCTACCTCGAGACGATCTTCTCGGGCGGCGCGAACCACTACTGCAAGGTCAACTACATGGACGACTTCATCACGGGCTTTCTGTACAAGAAGGACAAGATCCACGACCACATTCCGATCCCTGAGCCCACGCGCGTGAGCTCGTTCATTCAGTTCCCTGTGCCCATGCCGTTCCACGCGCTCACGTTCTCGCTCACGTACGTTGGGCTGTGCCTCAAGTGCGACAAGCTCTGGTACTGCGACACGCTCCAGAGCGCGAACTGGACGAACCGGATGAAGTGGGTCATCCCCACGTCTGCGCGCAAGTGGTACAGCTTTGGGGTCACGGAAGGCCCAGGCAGTGGCGCCCACGGAATCCAGTTCTCGACCAAAGGCTACAAGAACTTTCTCGTGCTGTGCGACACGTGGGGCCGCCAAGAGCAGTGGATCCGTGCGATCGACGAAGCGATCGTCGGGCTCGCGTCCCAGGCCGCGCGACGGATCGACCCGGCGAGTGCCATGGCGATCGAGATTGACAACGAAGTCGACTCGGACGACTTTGACCTGTCGTACATTCGTGTCGCGGTGGAGAAGGGCGGGGACGGACCGGGGACTGGACAGCAGCACGCGATCAAGAGTGAGACGCGCACGCGTGCGACTGGTGGCAAGCACGAGCTCGATAGCCCAGGCATGCGACGACGGAGCAACACCGTGTCGACGCCGTTCAGCGAGCTCGAGCGGCTCCACCAGGAGTTTGCAGACCACGAAGACGCGGTGGAGCGAAAGACGGCGTCTCCTGCTACTGGCGGTCGCTCTTCAAAGAGCGAGGTGAGCAGTGTGGCGAACCAGACAGGGAAGGTCGTGCCGGGCGTCCGTGCCGCCACAGACGACGCGTCGAAAGCCGACCCAATGTCGCGGAGTCCTGCGCGGTCGCCGTCCATCGCGGGCCCGAACGGTGCATCGCCCCAGCGCAACTTGGACCTGAAGAAGTTCCAGCCCGACACGCGCAAGTTCAGCGAGATACTGCACAACCTCAAGATGGCGTCGCCACCTCGCTCGAGTGCAGACGGAGTGAGCCAGTCACAGAGCAGCAGGCCGCCTCCGATTCCGCGGACGCCGCCTGCGAGCGCGTCCGCCAAGCTGCCGAGTCTCCTCGCCAGCAAGGACTCGTCGCCGGCAATCATCACGCGCGTGCGGAACCCTGCGAGTCCGACGACAGGGGCGTCGGGAGCGACAGCGAACACTGGGTCGACAGCGTTGAGCGGCAGTGCGAACGGACGCAAGAAGGGGGCATTCACGTTCGCTGGTTCGAGCCCTGTGGCAGCCGCGCAGCAGCTCGCAGCGGACCGCGCGAGTGCCCTCGAGCAGCTCGGGATCCGCCACGTTGTGTCGACCCCCAACCTCACGCAGCTGTCGTGACGTGGAAGCGAAGGAGGGACTCGGAACGCGTCCGTAAGCAGGGAGACAGACAGCGAACAGCCAACACGAGACACGACACTACGCAGGTCAGAAAGGCAAATGTAAACAACTTCGTTCTTTGCAGCTTGCTTGGGTCGGGTGGTCGTCTCGGGCGCGCGTCTGCCGTCGACTGCTCCACGTGACGACGCCCTTCCTGTGCGAGCCCAACCAACTACCCTCTCGTCTCTTCTCCCTCTTCCTCTTCCTCTCTTCTCTCACACCCGCTCCACTCAGTCGTCGCGCTTCTTCTTCTTCGTCACGCGCTTCACCTTGACCACTTGGGTCGGCGCCACGTCGTGGGCAAAGAGCTTCGACACTTCGAGACCCGACGTGAACGCGTTGTTGAACATCACGCGCTGCTGGAACATCCCAATGAACGGCAGGAACATCGCGACGAACATGATCGGACCAAACACGATCCAGCCCACAGCGCGGTCGTACGCACGCGCGAGCGCACGCACGACAATGTGGTGGTACTGGAGCTTCAGGATCGTCATCTGCATGAACCAGTAGACGGCGACGAGCAAGAGCACAATGAACTCAAACAGGTTCATGATCGACAAGACCGTGAGACTGAGGAAGCCGAGGAGCATGCAGAAGCACATGATCACAAACTTCATCTTCCGGAGCTTGCGCTGCTTCATCGACATCTTCTTCGTCACGCGGCTCGCAATGTACCCGCAGCAGAACATGAAGAGGAAGAACGCGACGACTGCGCCTGACAACACGTACGTCTTCATGTCGTCCTCCGACGTGATCACGAGATTACGGCGTTCAAAGTACGCCTTGTACGCCAGCTGGAGGTACATCCCGACTGCGACCGCCAAGAACCGCGACTTGCGCATCATCGTCACAAACCGAGCGCCTGTCGTCGTGTGCTCGAGATACTCGAGCTCGGTCGACCACCACCCAAACCAGCTCTCGGCCGAGTCGTTCGTCGTCTGGAGCCAGTTCTGCCAGTCGTTGTAGTCTTCAATGATCTTGTCCCAGTCCAGGCCGCTCGGGTTGAAGAAGAACGGTGCCCACATCCACGTCGCTGCAATGATCCAGAGCGAGAACGACATGATACCGTAGTTCTGGTTCGTCGGCAGCACGCACTGCTGGTACTGGTTCGCGTAACACCGCTCATTCCACTCCGTGTCGGTCGGCTCCACGTTGTTGTAGAACTCCGCGTCAATGCGCCACGAGCAGTTGCACCACGAGAACGTGCCGTACGCCCGGAAGAGCAGCAGTAGGAAAAACAACTCAACGCCACGGTAGAAGTGGCTGAACGCGTAGAAGCGGAAGAGCTCCGCAAACTTCTCGTGCTTGATCGTAAAGCCACGACCCGTTGCACGGTACTTGGCGCCACCGTGGATCAGCGTCCGGTCAAAGTAATTCATGCGCGTGCCCATCTGGAACGTGAAGAAGATCGGGCCGAGCGTCAAGCAGTTCCACAGCAGATAC
>JAASFJ010000868.1:0-14612 GCA_023333755.1 Globisporangium uncinulatum
CGCTTTATCTTGAATTTTGTTTTAAGCTCGTGTTCGTAAACTGTGTCCACCAGCCACACTCGATTGACGTGTCCGCGCTTCCGACTCCTTGCTCTGTGCGCCGCGTTAGTTAGATGTGAGCTTTGTTGCGTACTTGGCCGTATCATATCCAAACAGCACGCGGTGACGCGCAACGCTGAGTAGGCTTGCACATTGGATGTGTGTGTTCGTATATTTTTGGCCAGTACTTTAGTCTGCTTGGCATAACTTCTTTCTGTTGCAAAAGGATATCTCACTTCCAGAACGCAAAATAAGCAATTCGACTAATGTGACGTACATAATTTGGTAAAGTCCAGGTCCATGTTTTGGTTACGGTCCATACCATAAGTTATCCGACCATCCGACATCGTTTCCGACACTTCCGCGCATACCATTTGAAGCGTAAAACGACGTTTTTACACAGCAAGCAGTAAATACAATCGCTCTCCCTGCCACGTGTTCTCACACTCTCGCTCGCTCGCAAAAAAGCTCGTTCGGCAAAAGTGCTCTGTCGCGCGCGCGCTACCTGCCCACCGCGCCCACTCACACAAGAACAACCACGAAGACTTCAAGGGCGCCCACGCACATCAAGAGCAGGTCGATCTCGCGAGCGCGGTGACTCGCATTCGTTTGAGACCCCTGACCGGCAGGTGAGTATGCATGTGCGTCTGTGCGCGTTTGAATGTGCATATTTTCGTTATGCCGCAGTGAGCGAAAGCGCAGCGCGCTGGCGAGCCGCACGGTCGAGCAAGTTCACGTGTGATCATTCGAGTGCTTCATCATCTGCGTTTAAACCATTATGTGCGTGCACGAGTGAGTTGTGAGTGAGTGCGCAGCCTGCGTTTGAGCAAGTGCGAGTGTGTGACCGAGCGCGTGTGAGTGGAATTACGAGCGTCTATTGCAGGGAGAGTTCGCATGCATCATGCTCTATGTTTTTCTACCAACGTGCGAGCACGTGAGTGAGCTCCGAGTGAGTGCACAGCGAGGGCACGCGAGTGTGCGTGAGTGCGCGGGTATGAGTGAGTGCATTTGTTCGCTACAAGCGAACGCATGTGTGTGTGAAAATGCGAGCGACTGCTGCAGGGAGAGTTGTGCGGCTTTTGGCGACGGATTCGGCGGGTACTGGAGCGCCCAACCACTGCTGACAAGACTGCTGATTGGAGCAACTGCAGCTGTGATCGACTACTGCAGTGGGACTGCTTCTGCGAGCGACTGCAACGTCGAGAAACAGCTACGTTGAGCGATGGTGCCGTTGGGCTACTGCAGTGAGCCACCAGCGGCCGCTTGAACAGCATATCAAGACGAGTATGTTTGGGCGAGGCGTAAGTGAATGGAATGCATTTCATACGTGTGCAGATACATGTGCTTCTACTCTGTTTGTGCGAGCTCGAGGATATTCTGCGTGTGCGCAGGCGTGGGATCTACGAACTCGCCGCCGTCGAGCCGGCGCTTGTGCGTCGAGATCAACTGGTCGAGCAATCCGTTCTTGTGCGCGGAGCGCATGCGCTTCAGCAGAGAGAGCGCGCCTCGTGCGCTTATCGCACGCTCGTTGAAGAAGGCGAGGACGTGCCTCTCCGCCTCGATCCCTGCCGCCATCACGTCGTCCTGGTATGGCGCCGCAAAATCGTCGAAGGCGATGCCGCTAACGAAATGCTTCATGTACGCGACCGCTAACTTGATGTCCGACTTGCGCTGCCTATCGTTCGTGTGCCACAGCCGCGGCTCGGAGCAGTACCACTCGAACCACGCCGCACTCAGCGACTTCGTCGGAGAGCGTTGGCGTTTGGCAGGAACCACAACAGCGCGGCTCGAATCGCCAAGCGGCCGTTTCGGGGCCATGCCACCCGTTGTTTTTGCCGTGCCGCCGCGTGATCCATCAACTCCTGCCTCCAGCGCGTCGAGCCGCGCGTCTTGTCGCTGGGTAATGCGAAGCAGGTGCTCGATGACTGTTTCATGGTGCTTGATAAGCTTTTGCTCATTGGCGCGCGTCCCCTTCGAGTCCAGCTGATCTTGTTGTTCGTTTGTGTGCGCGTGACGAACAGGGCGTGCAGCGATCGCTGACGACCATGCCAGCACGTCGGAGAGCAAGAGCTGCGCGTCCAGTGCGCTCTGCTCGGTCTTGCAGACGATGAGGCTGTCGGGGTGCGCTGCCTGGATCGCTGGGTAGTGCAAAGCGAGAGCGGACATCAGCGCCTCAAGTACGCGGCTCAACACACAGTACTGTGGCGTCGCCATGTCGCTGCACGACGCGAAGAGCCGGGCTCGCGCAGCGGCGACGTGCTCCCTCGTGAGCACATCAAGGTGCACCACTCCTGGCACTGGGGCGTCGCCGTTTGGACGCCAGCCGCTCAACATCTTGGCGACCTTGTAGTCTTCTTTACGTGTGTTGAACACGTAATTGAACGCTGTGTTTGTCGTACATACCTTCCATGCACCTCGGTCAAATATCCAGCGATCCGCGAGGTCCGCGCACGCATTCGCATGCTGAGCTCCGCCGCGGCGGAACGAGCACGAGGTAAGCGACTCCTTCACCGCGGCGGGCTCGGCGACCCGAGAGAGAAGCCGGTTCACATGGCTGTGAATCACCAATGGTGCAGATGTCGGCGCGGTGACGGTGGCGAGGCGCTGAGAGGCTGGCGCGGCGTCGCCAAGGATCTCGAGCAGCTCGGCAGCGGCGACTCATCCACAAGCGCTGGCTACGTCGGTGGTGGGACGGCGGGCAGACCTGCCAGAAGGTGAGAAGACGGCGAGCTCTGCGTCGCGAGAGCGCACGCGAGCGCAACGAGCGAGCAGGTGATGTAGTCAGAGTCAGGATATAGCGACACACCTTGCTCTTCACTCGTTTTCACTCGCACAAACCGAACAAAGAACACTCCGCCGGCATCGATTGACACATTCTGCTTTCGCAAATGCGCAACACCAGATGATCGGTCAAATATGTACTACAGCAAAGAGAGCAAACACGCGCCTTGGTAGTCGCTTGCCATGCGAGCATTCGAGTACAAATAAAGCATCATGCCTCTGAGGTCACTATTGGTGCATGCAATCGCCTTCCTGACAATACCACCATCCTCGCGCTTGAGGCAATAGCTGTCCATCGTCTTGCCCATCTTAAGGAGACGTTGATCGAGAGCAACACGATGCGCAGGGAACATATCAAGCAACCGAAGCTATAATTGTCTGTAATACTGCATGCACGTGTTGCGAGTGAGCTGCTTGCCTGTCTTGCTCTCGTTGAATACCAGATACATGCCATATTTGTCCATCACAGATACAAACACCCGCCCACTCGTGTCACTCCGAATGCACTCACACACATACGAATTCTCGACGCCTTCTGCAGCGAGGAACCTAGTGAACACCTTCATTGCCGTAGCTCGGGCGCTTGGTGTTTGCAGGCTGGAGATCGTCAAGGCCCATCGCTTGTCGGAGACAGAGACAATATGCAAGTGATATGCGATTCATTTGATCATTGTATACGGATACAGATATTTTGGGTACTGCTCCGACAGTATACATCGGAACGACTGGTTCTCGCTACAAGCCTAACCTCTTCGTTTTAATTGGACAAAATGTACTCGTCATTTCGCGACAAGCACGTGCTATTCGCTAACACTGACAACGTTGTCTTTGATTGAATAAAACGCCCAATACAAAGGCCAAGTGATGTCGGATAAACGATGATATTCATCCATACCATAAAAGTGCCGACATGCTCGTGCATTCCGACACTCATTCCGACACGCACTTAAACGGGCACATGAAAAAGTAAAAACTAGACAGCAAAGGAGTCGTAAATACAGCCAGTCAGCAAGAGGATATTTGGATTTTTACGACTGGCCAGCAACAACAGATTCACTTTCCCAGTCCGAGAAGGCAAGAGCAAGCGGCAGACGTGCGGACAGAGTTCTTGGAGGAGATCGGCGTTCCAGTCGTGCTGGCGTAGTGCTAGGCTGGCGCGAGGCTTCCACCTCGCGAGAGGGTTCGATCCCCGTCACCAGTAATCTATTCGACAGCCAGATGGCTTGAGGAGCGGAGGAGGCGAGGTGAAGCCCGACGCTCGCTTTTTGGTGCAAATGCGGGGTTGGGTGTGCGGTCACTCTCGCTCTCGCTGCTCTTGTGTGCGCTATGCGTGTGTGTGTACGACAGGTGCGCGACGGACACTCGGCGGACTCCACTCGCTGTGTGCGAAGCTGCTTGCGCGTGCGCGTGGGTGTGCATTGTATGTGAGCGGGAGTGTGTGTCACTTCTTTTGAATGATGTGTCTGCTTTTGTGTGTGCGTGCATTTCTGCATCAGTGCATTTGTATGTGTGCGAGTCATGAGTAGCGACAGCTGCAATGAGCGCAAAATAATAGAGCTCGTCCATAAGCACTCTGAGTTCTTGCAAGTAGCAAAGACCAACGCATTTGTGGGTGTGCACGAACGACGAATGAGAATGTATCCGGTTCACGCATTGTGTGCATTTGTGAGACAACAGCTCTTTTTACCAGCGTGTCGTGCGATACGGGTGCGATTAAGATTCCAACGCGTGCGAGCCTGCCGTGAGCAAGTCAGCAACAGGCAAAAGCGCGTCTCCAGATGCAGCACAGAGATCGTCCACGACAAGTCCAGTCTCGCGCAGGCGCTGAAACTCGGGGATAGGCGCGTTGAGGCGACCATCGCGGTGAGGAGCGCGCAGCACTTTGAGCGCCGTACCGTGTGACGCCCCTTTTGCTCCCACTTCCTCGAAGTACGACTGGATGTTGGCGCTGGCGACAGCGCCTACGCGCAGGACGTTGTCGCGAAAATCGGCGGCAGAACGGTCGAGCGTGTACGCTTATGCGAACAAACGCATGAAGCCGACGATGCTGCGCAGGCTTGAGTGTGATGAAGTGTCTTCGGGAAGAAAAGGTCAAAAATCAGCACGAGATATCCTGTCGCAAGGGGCTCGGAACTGGCTCCAACGATGTGTCCAGGACGTCACGAATAGCTGTATCCGTACGGACGCGTACGGCTCCAACTGTATCCGGAACGTTCTTTGTCTAGGCAGCTACGAAGTACCGAACCGACTGAAACCGGACGAGTTCATCAAGACTCAGTCTCTGCCAGGTAGGAACCGTCACGACCGACGCTCTGACGGCACTTGAAAACGAAGCGAAGAACCTGCCCGAGTCGACGGAGACCACAATCGGCAGTCGCCAGCCTCGACCCAGACGAACTGCTTGCGGTCCAGCTGCGTCCGGCCAAGCTCGTACTCTTTCAGCTGTACCCAGACACTTCCACCGGGCTCCTCAAGATCCGGACGTTCACGTCCTGACCCAACTGTGTCGGCGAGGGTTCGTCAAGATGTAGAAGGTGTTTAGACAGTGGTACTCCGGGTTTGCGCAAACGAGATCCGACGGTTGAACTTGGGACAAGAATCCAGTGCGACACGACGACTCGTACATACCCCCGCGCGACACAGGTGAAAAGCAAACAGATATGCAGTCCAAGTGAAGCCCCCAAGCGCGAAAGAGCACGTGCCGAGCAAGAGGGAACGACTTGACTTGAAGTTTGTATCGATCTACATATTTGCATGTTTAGCAATCTCACTCCACAATTTCCATCCAAGTGAACAAGTGCAACACCGCCTGCTGTCACCAGTGTGACACCTAAAGCCTCGCGTATCGTCAAGTAAGGTGCGTGAGGAATGAAGGTGTGGACTGGCGGGCCGCGTCGATGGGAGTGAGAGCCGTTATGCTGTGTGAAAGTGCGAGAGTGTGTTTGTCGAATGATCCGAGTGGTGAAGGTGTGTGCGAAGTGTTGCATGTGTTTGCGAGAGAGTGCGCGGATACCAGTGACTGCGTATGCATGGCGTTCTGACCGATCGGCCCTTCTTGTGTCATGTTGTGCTCCAGTGGTTAGCGTTCTAGCCGATCTAGTGCTGTCTTGGGTCCTCTGAACCCGACGTAGCTATGTCGGTAGGGAAGCGAGCCATTAGAGTCAACTTGACATAACCTAAAGCGAATACACGATTCTGCGATCACACTTATATCGAGAAACGATCGCAGGGGCAAGAGGACACTCTATTGGGCGCTGTATGCGTGAAGGATGATTTTTGGTTCCCTGGCTAGCATGCGAAGCGGCTTGAAAGCCGACGTGGTGGCAATTCCATAGCGTGCATGACTAGATGGGGTCAGCAGTCGCGATAGACTGTGACGGGGAGCGGTGGAACATCCATAGCTCTCCGCTAAGGCGGTGGTAACTGACAGCCACCTGGCGGCGCTTTTCCGGATCGCCAAACGGGACGATTGACTATATCGGATTGAGTGGGTCCTGATAGAGCTCTGTTTCTAACGGACCGAAGATTGACGGACTGAGGCATAGGAGTGCCCGTTGGGACGAAGAAGCGTATGCAAGGCCTGGCTCCGACCAGGCGTAATGCGCGAACGAATGACTTGTTTGGGGTGAGTTTGCCCGGTTGGAGGGAGAACCCGACGGTAGCGGGATGGTTTTGCTCCGATTGAGTTGGCTGTCCTTGCTGTAGCCGGACGATCCTTTCCGGAGGGAGCAGGCTTGTCCAGGCAAACTGAATACGAAGACGTGTTTGAATGCGTATGAATTTTATCCCCACACCAACCTACACAATGCGCCGGGTGACACCGTCGCCAAGCCACGTTAAGTCGTGTGCTAGGCGGGCGGCCGGACCTGAACAAAGAACCGTTTACCCGGTCAAAGCGCGCGAAGTGATCAACGGGTACACAATGTGAGGTGACGGGCTGCTATCCGAAAGAACCTTAACGTTTTATATCCGTCCCGGCGTCATACCCGTGGACGTCCCGGCGGTAGTATGACAGCGTCGGGAAGGGTTCGACCCGCTCTTACAAGAGCGGGATGAATCTGCCCTGGTGTAGAGTGCTACGCGTGTGTCTGGGAAGGCCACTTTGCCACATGAGCGGCGTTGGCGATCCATCGCTGCAAGCGAGAGCGCATCGAGTGTGAACCACTCGAACCACACGTTGATCATGTTTGCAGAGGCGGTTTTACGCCGCTTTGCTTGCTGCTCCTCTGGTTGCGCTGGCGGCTTGGACTGGCTCACGCTTGCTTGCTCTCCTCCCTTGGCGCTTGCTTCCAGCTCTGCCTCGACTTGGCGAACACGCTTGAAAAGCTTCGCTTTGAGGACGATCAGCTCGGCTTGTCTTTGCAGACTGGCTGACCTCGAGGAAGACCTTGATTGGCCGAAACTATACACTAAATGGATTCTAATTGGTTAAAAATGTTCTGCTTTCTTGTGATGGGCTGGTTGATGGCATACAAACATCAAGTCACATCGGAATAACGATGCTATCTATCCATACCATAAATACTCCGACATTCTGACAGTGATTCTGATAGACGAGTCCATAGCATCTTGGTCCCGACGGTGGTACTCTCCCGACAGCGATCCCGATAATGTCCGGAAATATCCGGACAACTTTTGTACGAGTATGCTGTATATTATCCGGATTATATTGTTAGAATCTTGTGTCCCGGCCCTACCGGGCCTTCGCGCTCGGGAGGAAGACAAATCATGTACTGGACCGTGTTGCTTTCTCCATTCAGTGAACCTCGATCGCTGGGCTCGCCTACGCAGATACTGCTGGGCGCCGCTCACTTCGCTTCGCTTGGCAGCCAAGCAGGTCTACTTTGGCTACGCTCCCTCGGTTTCTTCACTGCTCTTTTTATCCGAACATATTTGTATAATTCATAAAACATACATTGTCGGAATCCAAATATATACCCTAAACCGGACATAATACAAAGTCAAGTATAAAGCTGATATTCTCAGAAAGTACCGTCATTGGAAAAAGAATGCTATTCTACCATATATGGTGCTGGTCGGGTCGAAATGCAAAAACGGATACCTGACTGTTCATCATAGTAATTATTTTGGGGGTTCGTTTTTCAAAGTCACTTTCGAGACGTGTGTAAAGCGAGCGAGAGAGAGCACGGACGAGAGAGAGCACGGACGAGGCGAGCGAGGACCAGGAAGGCGACGTTGACGGGCGGTGTGGGCGAGCAAAAATGGGGAGGGCGTCGCCGACCAAGCACGAAGATCGACAAGTGGAGCGTGGTCGAGTGTGGGCTGCTCTAACAAGAGAGCTCGTGAACAATGGCGAGATGCGACGTGAAATGGCGCTGGGCTCTGATGAGCAGTGGTGAGCGCTTACAAAAGCGAGAGGGGGTCTTGGAGACCCGAGCCCGTGCGACGGTCGTTCCAGGAGTTGGCGAGCAGTCCAAGCGCATACGATGGCGGTTGGTGTTCACGGAAGAGCAAGACCGAGAGCTGGTGGCGGATGGCGCGTGGCGACATGCTCGAAAGGTGGCGACCAACTTGCATTTGTACGGCTGAACGAGAGTAGCAGCCGCTGCTGCACGCTAGTGTTGATGTTGCAGATTGTGTGTGCTGAAGTACATGTCGGGCGTGCACTGTGTGTTCATACGTAATAGAGTGGATGAGATAATGTGAGCGTGTCACTGTATTCTCGCACGTCCATGAGAGCGCTACGAAGCGAGCTGAGACTGCGTCATTCGGTGCGTCTGTGTTATTGTGTCCGAGCCATATTGACGCCAGGTATTATGCGCATGCGTGCGTATGATCACGCCCGAGAGGCTTGACGACCGGCAATGGGCACGGGAGTGTGTGACTTAAGTTGTGCGTGCTGTACTCAGAGCGTGTTAGGGGGGTACATGTGCGAGAAATATGAGCGGGCAAACAATGCTAGTAAGCATATGCAGCGGGACCAGAGGAAAGAGAAGTTCTGCGAGTGTGCGTTCGCGTGTGTGATATGTGTGTGTTTATGTGAGTGGCGTGAACATTGTGCTTTTCAAGGCGAGTCAACCGCATGCCGGCGGAAGCGAGATGCAACAAGCCTGCTCATGGTCGTTGTAAGCGTGGTGCAGATATGTGTGGCGTATCACTTGACCTTTGCCTAGCAAACACGGTGTGAAGTATGAACGAATCGGCGGTAAGCGAGCCAGCAACAGTGTTGAAGAGGCGGAGAGCGGCATCAGCAGCCAGCGGGGAGCGAGACGAGGGTATTGTGGGGGCGAGCAAGTGTATTGCTGCAAAAGGGCTATGGTGAGATGCACATTTTACAAGCGAGCAGGCATTCGCCAAGCCTCGGAAGTCGGCGACCCGGGACACAGACTCGCGCTGCGCTCATATTACTGGCTGGCAGACTGAATGAAATACGTTGTGGCTGCTGACGAACGCAGGGCTCAATGTCAATTCCGTCTTGTCTGGTCAAGGCATCTCGCATGTCCCGACAGACAAGCCCTCATCTCGGCACTGATGAAGCTTGCGAGCGACGTGAGAAGAAAGCTTTGGTGCGAGTTGGAGAAGCAAGCTTGCTGCTAAGAACTGCTATACTGTCATCAGGTCCAGGACATCTCTCGTGAAAGAAGGAGCTGGGTTCGAAAACGCACCGGAAGAAAGAAGCTGCTTGTGCCGCACGATCAAGTTGTTGAGCGCGCCGGCTTTGTGGAGTGATCGCATGTGCTTCCGCACCAATTGCGAGCCTCGCGCCGAAATGCCCTGATCTTTCAAGAAGGCTGCCAAGCCGCGCCCTGCTCTCTCGCCGACCGAGATTACCGTGTCGCGGTACGTACTCCGGCTCTCGTCCAGCACGAGTTTGCCCAAAAACAGCTTCTTATACGCCGCGAACATCTTGTTGTCTGGCTTTCTCTGCCGTTCTCCTGTTGCATGCCACAGCCGCGGCTCCCGGCAGTACCAGTCGTACCACGTTGCGGAAATCGCTGTAGCTGGTGGGCACTGTCGGTGCACAACTTGCGCTTTGTCACTGGCGTTGTCCGGAGAGATCAAAGCCCGCTTCTTTGACGTGAACACTTGTCCGCACGCGAGAGCCTTCAACGCGTTGAGCTGCTCATCCTGCCGTTTGGCAAGTCCCATCAGGTGATCAATAACCGCTGCTTGATGACGGATAATCCGTTGCCCCTCCGTCTCACCTGGCTTGTTCTCTTGCTCGTTATCAGGGTGGTGGCGCTCACCCTCAGGTCGAAGCGGGATGGACGAGACGTGCGTCGATTATGAAAGAAGATTGCGGTAGAGCACCGCGCCACGATCACGCATCGCTCCACGCACATGACAACGTAGCCGTCTGGGTGGTCGTGCTTCAGGTGACGGTAGTGCAGCAGTACGTGGAGAATGAGAACGTCGAGCACGCGAGGAGAGACACCTAATCGTGTAGTCGACAGTCGCCAGCTCGTAGCGAAGAGTCAAGCGTGCAAGTCTTGAATCTGCTCGCAGGTGGCGGCGTCGAAGACAGCGAGATCGCGAAGGGGTATGTTGTCGTTTGCCCTCCAACCACTGAGAACTTTTGCAACCGTGCGGTCTTCTGTTCACGTGTTAAACACGTAATTGAATGCCCCGTTCGTCGTGCTGACGTTCCAGGCTTCACGATCAAAACTTTAGCGGTCTGTCAGCTCTGCGGACCGGTTGGCGTGTTGATATCCAACACGGCGGAATGAATGAGACGATAGCTGCTCGGCGATGCCAGCCGACCGTGCCAAGCGCTCAAGCAGGCGGTTCACGTGGCTGTGCATGGCGAGCGGTGTAGCACGGCTGGAGGTGAGAGCAGCGGCGAGCTTGGCGGGCGCGTCAGCTGGAATA
This sequence comes from Globisporangium uncinulatum, assembly GCA_023333755.1. Lineage (NCBI taxonomy): Eukaryota > Oomycota > Peronosporomycetes > Pythiales > Pythiaceae > Globisporangium > Globisporangium uncinulatum. The sequence goes on from JAASFJ010000868.1 coordinate 10,651, forward strand.
TCGAGAAGTTCAATTAGCGGCGGCTCGTCGGCATGCTCGAACTGCGCCGGTGCTGCTTGAGTCGGGAGGTTGGCGATCCGGTCCGTTGAATGCGCTGATTGGATTGCTAGTGCAAGCGCCATTGCAAGTAGCGGACATGTGGCATAGTCGCTATCAGGATATAAAGAGAGCTCTTGCTTTTCGCTCGTTTTCATGCGTATAAAGCGAACAAAGAACACGTCACCGGCATCCACCGACATATTTTAGTTACGCGCATGCGTCACATCTGAAGCACGGCCAAACTCGTACCACAGCAAGCAAATAAGGCGAGCATCTTGATAGCCACTCTACGAGCATACAAATGCAGCATCATGCGCCGCAAGTCCGCTTTCGTGCATGCGGCAGATTTGCGAACATGTCGTCGCTTTCACGCTTGAGGCAAAAGCTCTCAAGCGTGCGGTCCATCTTGAGAAGCTTTGTCTCTAATGCCACCCGGCGCTGAGGGAACAAGTCAAGTAGCCAATGCTTTACCTGACGGTATTATTGCATACACGTGTGGCGCGCAAGTGACTTTCCTGTCTTGCTCTTATAGAACGCCAAGTACATCCCAAACTTATCCATGACAGACACAAACACACATCCACTCGAGTCATCCGCAACACATCGGCACATGCGCACCTGCTCAACTTGCTCTGCCTCAAGAAACTTCGCGAACACCTTCGCAACCGTAGCTCTGGCTCGCTGCGTGTTCCCTGATCGCAGTGCGTTGAGATCCATGTCCGAAACAGGGCCGATATGCAAGTGATGTTGTGGAGACTTGAATTTAGAATGCTCATACAAATATCACCAACTTAATTCTGGCATGATACGTCAGAATCGTTGGCTATCCGTACATATATAACCCTAATTAATCTGATTGGCTAAAATAACGACTCATTCAGTATTTCATTCGTTAAAAAGGTGAAGCTCAATCTTATTGGTTGTCTGGCCCTATACAAATCATAAGTTATGTCAGATAGATGGTGATATTCATCCATATCAAGAGCACGGAAGTTGTCTTGGATTGAACTTGGGATGTGTGATCGTGATTAAAAAGCATGCTCTGATTTGGCATGACAAAGCGCGTTGGTCATCCCTCCCAGCAGTTTCTTGCCGATTCATTATTTTTCTTTTTAGGCTGGGCGATATATTTACATATCATGATCTTCAAAATATGTGGTGACATGAGAAGGGATCTCTAAGAGCGCTAAAAGCGCCGTATTTTGGTTAGTTTGAACGTTTAGGAGCAGTTTTATACAAAAATGCAGCCAGCATTCAGCTTCAATTTGTGGTCAGAACCGTAAAAACTGGTAAAGTACCGGTACGTAATGTTGACATGCGCACCTCAGATCAAATTTCGTGCTCTTGATCTGGTTCGGAGGAGTACAGTATTTTGCAACAGACTACATCAGCGGATGTATTGCAGCAACTGCGGCCTAGTTGGTGGAAGCTGGACGGAACCCCTGGTACGCGTTGAGCACGTTCAGGCGGCCGTGGCCGTACTGGTTGTTCGGCCACACCGCGTCCGGCGTGCCACCGCACGTGTAGTTACTCGGCGCCAGACCCTTCTGGTCCGTCGTCGTGTACAGCGCGATCTTGACCTCCTCGATCGACAAGTCCGGCTGCGAGCTCAACAACAGTGCCACAGCACCCGTCACGTGCGGAGCAGCCATCGACGTGCCTGACTTGAGACCGTACGACGTGTCGTTCGTCGGAATCGACGAGTACACCGACTGGCCTGGGGCCGAAATGTCCGGTTTGCGACGGCCGCTCGCGGCAAGCCCCTTGCTGCTGAAGTACGCGAGACCGTCCGTGCTCGTCGAGGCGCCAACGCCAATGACGTTCGTGTAGTCACCCGGCGAGCCCACCGTGTTGCAACCAAACTCACCAGCGTTGCCAGCCGAGAACACCGGCACAATGCCCGCCTTCACCCACGCGTTCACCGCCGACTGGAACCACGGGTCGCTCCCTGAACTGCCCCAGCTGTTGCTGACCACGTGCGGCGCCTTCGTGCAGTCCGCATTCTTGCCCTTCGTGTCCGTCGGACACAGGATCCACTGCGCGCAGTCCACAAGGTTGGATTCGATGATGTAGTTGTTCTCGTCAACGGTTGTCTGGCACGCCATCCACGTCGCCCCCGGAGCGACACCGATGCCCTTCGAGCCCGCGATCGTGCCCATCGTGTGCGTGCCGTGTCCTCGCTTGTCGTTCGGCTCGTCCGACAGGTTTTGCGGGTCGTACCAGCCGTACTGGCCGCGGAAGTTCCGCTTGAGTGCCTCGTGCGTCAATCGTACGCCGGAGTCAATGGTAGACACGATCACGCCTTGGCCGATGTTACCGTCCGCCCAAACCGCGGTCGCGCCGATCTTCTTCACGCCCCACTGCTGCTGACCAATGATGAGCTCCTTGGTGTTCTCCTCAATGGGTGGGTCCACGAACTTGATTCGAACCTGCTCGCGGATAGCGCCAACCGATGGAAGGCTCGCAAGCTTCTCGAGCAGCTCCCACGACGCAGCCTTCACCGCCACTTGGTTCGAGATCCAGAAGTTCTTGAACCCGCCGTGCAGACCCGTACTCTCCTGCGACAGAACCTTGGTCACCTCGGCCGACGCCACAGCGTTCTGTGCCTGTAGCTTGGACGTCACATCCGTGAGGCGAGCTGCGCGCGACGAGTACGTGCTCTCCTTGATGCTCTCGAGCGTCGACTCGGTCGTCTGCGCGAGTTCAATCACGAGGTCGACCGTGCCCTGCTCGCGAAGAGCGCGGTGCACGTTCGGGTGCACAGTAGCGGCGTTCGCGGACGAGCCGGCGGCGACTGCGAGAGCGGCGAGGAAGGCGGCGAAGCGGGCGTTCATCTTGGACACTTGGTAGCAGTGGAAGGCGCTTGAGGGCTTGGTGGCAAAACGAACTGTGAGACTCTAGGGAGAGCGAGTTGATGCTCCAGCCACGAGCGGGATCGTGCCGCTGTAGTCGCCGAATGCGCGCATTCGGCGTCAGGTCACCCTGGTTGGGTTATCAGAGTCTCCGATTGCCCTCTCTGAGGCTTCTTTTCAAGCGACTCCCTTTCGTCGTCAATCGGTCTGCACTCTCTTGAACAGTGTTCTGTTGTGTAAAAATCGACCACATGTTGACAACACGTTGACTCCATCCGCCCGTCAACGCGCGTACCGTGTAGAAAAGGAGCGTAGTCGTCTGAGTCGTGTGTGAGCGCGTGGAGGAATTTCCATAGGTCAATACATATGTACTGATTCCTGCCCAAAGCGCCTGCAATCATCAAATCGAGTTATAGGTTTGCATACGAACTTAATGCGAACAAAAATAAAAGTGTTGCTTTTATTTTTCGTTTTCAGCACATTAAGTTCGGTTCCAGGGAATTACGTTCGTTTCCAGCAAGTTAAGTTCGTTCCAGCAACTTAAGTTCGGCTTTCAAAATTTCCCACCAAAAGATGGACTTTGTGAGTGTCGGAACGCTAGCATACTTTTTTAGCACAAAAGAAATCTTTGCTCATGGAGCGTCGTGTCGAAGACGCTGTCGCGCCTGCGCAGCGGGATCTGCCGAGCAGCAAGTCCCTGAACTTTCAAAACCCGCGCGACGCAGGAGTCTTCTTGGATGTCCTGCGGAGCACCAAGTTCAACCTGATCGCAGCGATGTTCATAGCATCACTGCGTGAAGTAAGTCAACTCAGTCTCACTCGACAAATGCATCTCTGACATCAACGCTCTTACTTTGTGCTTGCCATGTCGGCCTCACACAGGCTATCGACATATTCAACATCCTTGTCGACGGCGACCCGCCGAGGCAAGTGCTTGTACTCACGTGCAGGCGTGAGATGAGAAGTCATACAGTATCCTGTTCAAGCTTTTAACAAAAGTCGACATACGAGTCTCTCACAAGATGCAGCATGCAAAGCTCATTCTTGTTGACGGGGAGGTTTTGATCGACG
>JAASFJ010000869.1:0-14601 GCA_023333755.1 Globisporangium uncinulatum
AAGCCAGCACGGGGCGGGCGTTTCCGGCCCTGGGCCGCGAGCTCTGCCACCTGCTTCCGGGCCTGGGCCAGCTTACTGTCGGATACCGAGATCGCTGAGCCTACTGCTGGGACAAACAGCAGTACGTTGTTGCCTTGGCTGGTACCGTGTGTTGACGAACCCGCCGAGTGGAAGAGTGCGTGCGCGCGTCCTCCCCCCTCAGATGCGGCGTCGGAAGACGAGCCGGTGCTCTTTACTGAGCCCGTCTCGTCTCGAACCCCGCTCGAGTTCGAACGCAGCTGCCCGCCCGCGTACGCCCGCGGGCCAGTTGTAGTGCTGTTCGTTCCTGGAGCTGTCGTGTCGGTACGTGATGCTTTACGCGCTCGCGGCTGCGATACGTCATCACTGCTCGTGTGCAGCTGGCTGCTCGTGTGTGGCGACACCGGGTCCTGTGGCTCGCTACTCGCACTCGTGCGCTTCGTGAGCTGCACGCGGTGGAGTGCGTGGAGCCACCGCTCGCACTTGTCGCTTGACGCTGCGTAGAGCTTAAGCGACGCCGCTTTTGCGGTCGGCGGCGTCCCGACTGGCGGCTGCGCGACAATCACGAGCCCGCGGTCACTGCCCCCGGCGTCGCCTGCGCGGTCTGCACGCAGCACAGTACATACAAGCTGTGGGGCCAGTCCAGAGCTCTTGGCGACTGCAGTGTCGACATTAAGTCCCCAGCCGGAAGCGAGCCAGAGGCTGAACGACGGCTCGTCTTTGCATAGGTACAATTCTGCGCGGCCGCGGACGAGAAAGTAGAAGCGCCGCTCGAGGCTTTTGAGCAGCCCACGCTTGGCCATGAGGTGGCCTTTGAAGTAGACGTCGACTGCAGCGTCTGGTCGTCGGCTGTGGTCCGACTCGCCCGACGACGTTGTCGAGCGCGTCGAGTAGACTGTGGACGTAGTGCCACGACGTCGACGGCCGAGCTGCGCCAAGTCAAGCGCCTGAGCGTTCTCGTCTAGGAACGACGCGGTTTGCGGCGGATTCGAGCTCGTCTCGACCATGCTGCCAGCGAGGTGGCGGCTGGCGCCGGCACTCGTGGGCCGCTGCTGGAGGCCGTCGAGCCGAATGTGCTGGCGGTGGTGACTGCTACTGCTGCTGCCTGGGGCGTTTGGAGGCAGCTGTTGTGCTGCGATTGGCGCCATTTGCGGCGGGTCCTCGAGCTGCACGCGGCTGCTCTGCTGACTGCGCAGGCGATAGCCGAATGCCATTGCGGATGTGGGGATGACGACGGAGTGAGAGGGAAGGAAGGGGCGCCAACGAAATGTGCACCTGCGACGGCGAAGCGGGCGGGAGGCGGCGCTGCGGCCGTTCAAGGAGGAGCTCTCGAGCTTGTGCTCGTGCTTCCTGAGGTCAACAACCGGCTTGTGGGAAGTGAGTGGGCGGTGCGAGAGTGTTCATTTTGGAAGCCCACCTGGTTGACGGGTCAACATTTTATGTCGCTTTTCTGAGACTGAAAATGTCTAAAAAATTGAAGTCACCTTGGAATTTTCACCTCCGTACATCGGTCAGTACTTTGAATAAACTTCCACTAATCATATTTCGTTTGAAAATGAACCCCTATATCGCATTCTGGAAGAAGTGAACTGGCTTTTTTGTGCAGAAACGGGACGCAGGGACGTGATATTTTCGGTCCCACAGATGTTGTTTGCTTTCAAAAATGTCATAAATGCAACCACCTTCATGTTTAGTACCTACATCAACTTTCTCCTATCGCCTCCAACGAGCAGACGGTGTACATGCTCACATTACAGGTTTGCTTTGGGTTAATGCTAAACAGTACAAGGTCGCTGCCCACGGTTGCTGGTCGTTTGGTCACTTATTGATGGACTCGCATCTTCTTAGGTCTTTGATGTCAAATCGGGTTGGTTGCTGAATTGCGTTGTGCATTTGTACTTCGACTTTCACCTGTCACATTCGACTTTCGACATTGAATTTCTGTTAGTCATGTCGACATTTTCAATGTTTTTAGCATTGAAAATGTCAATTTGCTGAACTCACTCTCAAAAGCTGAGCTGGCTGTTTCTCAGCAAATCGACATCCAAGATGTTGACAATCAACACGGAGTGAACTTGACTTGATCCCACGGAACCAAGCAAAAGCGCAGCTCTGCACCTTGAGCTGAGTCCAGAAGATCACATGATAATAGAGACCTTTTGAAGACCAAAAAATGCTTGAGTTTGAGTTTCAGTGTCCAAAAAAAAGAACCGTTCACACCAAACTTCTCAAAAGTTGATCTCAAACGAGGATAGGGTTGTGATTCACTGCAGTGAGTCTCAAACGCAAATTCAGAATCACACACGGGTCAAAGTAAACTCACACGCAATGATGCCATGATGGTACCTCCTTGTCAACAAAGCGTGGGATTGTGCTTCTCCTCAAGAGACCATGCCTCTCTTGCTGTTGTGCGTTCTCTGTAATACAGCGCTTGTTCGCAGTTTTATCGCTTGCGCTGCACGAGCGTTTGCCTGCATATCTCGCCACTCGCTAAGCGCGCAAGCGCTCCTCCTCCTGGTGACGTTATGTATTTGAGGCGGAGCTACTGGTATTATCGTCGTGTAATCTGACTTGACGCAGCATGCGCTCATTGTGTCTTCAAAGCGAGCTTCGCAAACTGTTGCGAGACTTTGAGCAGCTCCGCGTTTTTTCATATGGTTGTCATCAACAACAATTCTACCTGAAACTCAAATGAGCTCGAAAGCAAGAGTTTTGTTGTTGTTGCTGAGCGTGTCAGAAAACTGATTTTGTGAAACTGAAACCCAAACTCTCACGTTCGAAAGGTCTCTAATGTCCGTCCTTCCATTCCTGATTTCCGACCTCGAGCGCTTCAGGAGCATGACATCAGGATTGGTTGGTGTGAGCACCGTCATACGAAGTAGTGGTTGCTCGCCCTCGTCTCACCCACTCGCTGTGCTCTTGTCCGTCCTGCAAGGACTGCAATGCCAGTCAAATCCACTCTGCAAGTCTCTGGAACAAGTTCGAGCAGGAGTCTCCCTGATCTTGATCTCCTCCATACCGATGCGGCTGTGATGCATGAGCCACGGTTCGCTTAGCTGGCTTGACAGCAACCACGCCGCGGAAGTCGGATCGAGGGCCAACGACGAACGAGAGAGCAGGGAGTGAGAGCCAACTGCAGTAAGCACTCGCTCCTGCTCTCGGCTGAAAAGGACGAGCGATGGCCGTTGAGCCGAGCCTCAGTCAAAGCGGGTCTGCCAGAGTTGATCCTGACACAAATCCTTTCGTCTGCACTCTCGTTCCTTCCACCTCCTGTTGCTACGGAACGCGCTCGCACATGTCGTTCGAGTGACAACAGTGCACCATGGTTCATTGCGGGAGTCAGCTACAACAACAGCTCGACAACTGAGCAAGGAGAGACAACAAGGCAACAACCAGTGCTGGCAGCATATCGTCTCTTCAGTACCACAACGAAGGGCGGGGAGGAAGCGAGCAAGGAAGGACACCCGACACACACGCGGAGTACTAACATTATGGACCTGACGACAGACGACTCCCGTTCGCTTCGCTGGACGCACTGGAGTTCACACGCAGACAGCCTGTGTCACGCAGCTACCGACGGTCGGCGCCTCTGCTGTTCGCAGCGCCGACGCTGTAGTCGGACACCCCGACGTGGTTGTACTTGGCCATGAGGTACGTGGCTTCAGCGGCTCGGCTCATCTGCACGAGTCGCTCGCGTAGCTGCTCACGCTCCCGCAGCTGCGCAGCTTGTGCTGCCGATGGCACATAACTCGCAGTGTACCCTGGAGGGTACCCTGAAGCGTACCCGCGAGCCGAGGAGGTTGTGATGGCAGTCGAGGACGGGAAGTCAGCGTCCCCAACTGTGTCGTAGCTGCTGGGTCCTGGATAGCTGGGGTGAGGAGCGGCTGTACCGTGCACCCGAACGCCTTCGTGTGTGCTGACGTACTTGGCACGGTCATCGCGAACACGGGGATTGCTGCTCGGTGCGACTGCTGAGAGCTGCACGTGCGACGCGAGTGGACGCGACGGCGGCAGCTCCACGAGTCCCGTCTCGTCATCTGCGAACATCTCAATCTGTCGCAGCCTCGCGAGCACTTCCGCCTTCATCAGGTGCTGTGGCGGCTTCGCTGCTGCTGTCTCGCCGTCACTCTCGCTCTCGTCGTCACTCAAACTGTTTGACGACGACGACGCCTCGGAGCCGCTGTCATGGTCCTCGGCGTCGCTCTCGACGCCCACGAATGCGCGTTGAGACGGCAACGTCCGAGGCATGGAGCCACTGCCACTGCTTGCTTGGGACTGGGCGCTCCGGTTCGAGGCGTCCCGACGCAGCGATGGCGGCACTGCCACGCCCGACACGGACGAAGTCGAGCTTCCAGCCGACAGGGCGTGCTGCGTACGGGTCTGGAACGACTGCGCCGACGAGCCAGAGACGCCACGAAACGACGACGCCGACGACCCGAGCGGGTCCGAGAAGCTGGCGCTCACGGCTGTGCTCGTGCTGCTCCGTGGACTCAGCTGGCCAAACTGCTGCTTCACTGTGACCTCAGAGTAGTGCGGCGGACGCGGGTGCTGAGCGTACCGATCGCGCTGCCGTTGACCGCGCCCACTCGTGCCGCTAGCGCCACTGTACGAGTCAGCGGATGACGACGACGAGTACGCAGAGAGCGCACCGGTCGTCCCGGAGCGGTGCCGTGGCGAGTTGGACCGCTGGGACTGCGACGACGACACGTCGGACTGGAAACTGTGTCGTGCTGGGGGCGCCGCTGCTTTCGCGTACTGCTGGTCTTTCGCGTCCAGGAGGCAGCGCTTGCAGAAGGCGTACGAGCACGGGAACGCTGCGTCGGGACGTGTTGGGTAGATGAGCTTCGTCATGCGGCACCGGTCGCACACGTTCTGTCGTACAGTAGACGTACGTCGCAGTAGGAGTGAGTACACTGGACGCAATAGAGAGAGAGAGTACCAGACACTCACCTTCCCACACGCTTTGCACTGCTCGGCGCCTTTCGCGCTCGTGAGCTTCTGGTCGCACACTTCACACAACTTGGAGCTGTACCAATCAATGCACACAGACACACACACAGCCGCAGGGTTAGAACCCGGCAGCTAGGTCGCGTCGCCCGCTATCCAGGAGCTAGCCAATGACAGCCGACGTACGCTTGCCGCGCGACCACCACGTCTTTGCTGCGCACGAGCTTCGTGAGCCGCTTCGCCTGTGCGCAGTCGAGGACGGTCGCCATCGCGAGCCACATCTCGACCAGCACGGCGTCCGCGCTCCAGCTGCGCGACTTGCCGCCGACGGCGTGGGAGCCCGTCATGTAGACGCTCGTGCGGCCGTCACCAACGTCCCGGAAGACGTACGCTACCGAGACGCTCGCACGCTTGACGCCGTGCTGGTCGAGCGGCGGACACTCGGGGACGCGCACAGAGTGCATTGCGAGGAACCCGACGTCAGCGCCAGCGGCGTCACGGGCGAGCCCGAGCTCCTCGTACCAGCACACGTCGCGCTTGTGCAGGAGCTTCCCAGTCGGCGCACACGCGAGCCACTTGAGGCCTGCGAAGCGGAATGCAAAGCCGTCGTCGCCTTCTGCGACCGGGTCTTCGTCGAGGACGTGCAAGAGCGCTGCGTCGAGGTAGTCTTTGTGCATGATCGCACGCTGGGTCTTGTGCGCACGGTGGCTCGGTGCGTAGAGCCCCCACATGACGTCCTCGAGAGAGCCGGGGAGCAGTCCGAGTGCAATCACCTGGACTGCAGCGCCGCGGTCAGCGCCACGCTCGCGGTAGAGCTGCAGCCCCGAGCGCTCGCCGACAAACTTCCAGTGCTTCGGGTGCTGCGCAGGGTGCACCTTGGCGAGCGGCGCTGCCTCTGCGCGCAGCGTGGCCTGCAGCAGGTCACTCGCTGCGCGCTGGTACGTGCTGTGGAGCTCGGACGAGACGCTTACGCGCGGGAAGAAGTCGTCTGGGAACGGGATGCGGACCTCTTTGAGAGCTCGCGCGAGCATGACTGGTGGAGGAGGTGGTGGTGCCAGTGGTGCGTTGCGAGTGTGTGGTGCGCGTGTACGGGAGGCGTCGGGACCGCTGCTCCAGCAGAGTGGACCGGTGGAAAGAGGTCCTGTTGAGCTGGAGGAGCGATCGTGAAATGCGAGGACGTCATTATCTCATCGGTTTGTTGTCATTTTTTGCTCGAGTGAACTGTCTTCTGATTAAAGAGAGAGGGAGGGGGGGTTCAGATAGGATGAAGACGGTGCGATTAGATTGGAAAGGTGCGATCAACTTAGTCAGGCGAGTTGCATTGGATTCAGATCATTCCTGACCTGACAATCACACAATACCCGAGTTGACAAGCTATCTGAGCCACCTGACTACAACAGGCGCACTTCAGATACTTTGGCTACTTGTGAGCGCTTCCTACACTTGTCCGCGTGTGAACTCGGGTGGCCGAAAGCAGTGGATCTCGCAAAGCAGTAGATATCGCATGTTGTCAGCCGCGTTGACATCTCGATGCACAGTAATTCCATGGTAACCACTGTTTCGGCAGTGGAGAACACGGTATACTGGGAGTGTCCGCGTAGAGCCGTGTCGAAGCTTCCGACGCGCCAACTGCTTCACGAGTACGCTATGGCATGTCGAGTGCCGTTTGCTGGTGTTAAACTTGTCGACTGATTGGACTCGACAGTAGTTCTTGAGCATGCGCTTAAGCGGCTTGACTGGACCAGCGGACAGTGCTTGATAAATCCTCCTGGATCGGTGTTCCCCCAGTCGCCAAAGCCGACGAGAGCTGGGGTCTTAAACCGCTTCTTGGTCTTCTCGCTGCTCTTGGCGATCCTTCTCAAGCAAAGTTGTTCAGCGTTGCCTGGCCGAAGATAAACGAGCGCATACGAAGCTTGCGGAAAGGCTTGTCTCTCTCAAACTTGAGCTGACGGTCGTAGTGCTGGCTCACGAAGCGTTGGTACCCCTCTCATTTGTAATGGTCGCGCTCTTCTTCGCCGGAATGGCCTCCCAGATCGATGAGTTGAGCGAGTTCCGCTTACGCCAGATCTCGATCTTTTGGTTTCACTTGGTGTGACGTGCGTCTTCGTGGAACTCAGCTGGCGAGCACGAAATCTTTGTCTTCGCTCCGTTGATCTCCGCTATGGCTACAAAGAGATCCTTACGGCCTGGGTCGAGTCCCCAAACGACATCGAACGTCTCCAATACTTCAGGCGTGGCTGGGACCTCCTCTTGGGTTTTGGGGCGTGTGAGCGAGATGCTCACTGCGTAGCCGTCCGTTGTCATACTTCCGCCAAATGTACGGTTTCTGCTTGTTAACGCCTTGATATTGAACAGCAGGCTCCACCAGGCTCCACTGTTCCACCGCACCATATCTTTTGGGAGGTTTGGCACCACTTCAGTCTGCGTCTCGCTTAGGTCTGCATGAACGTCGCCCACCGGTGTCCACGCTGCCATCCATGCACTTGGAAATTGGCTTGCTGTTGTGCCACAGAAGGCAATACAGGCGTAGTTGTGCATCGCCTCGGCCCGACGACGCAAAGCGTACAGACCTCGCACGCACATCCGGAAGTGAGATGGGACAAACCCACGCTGTGTCTGCAGCACTGTGAATTGGCGGATGTATTGTGCGTTTTGAATCTCTGTGTGGTTGCCGTTCAGCTCGACTCGACAAAGGAACCCATAAAAGAGCGGCAGGACCTTGTGCGGTGTGTAGTCAATCTTGCCTTTGTCTCGTCCGTCGGTGTGTCGTGGCAGATTACGTCTCCATTGTAGCACGTACGCGTCGCAGCCATTGTTCTCGGTTGAGGTGATTGGGTTACCCGCCGTGTACGCAGCATGCCTGGTGATGCCGAGCTCAAGCTTGACATGCTTCTTCAGTCTTGGATAGGAGTTGGCTCTCATTGAGTTTGTTGTGTTCGTCGCCATCTCCTGGCGTTGTAATGTTGTCAGCTGGAAGCAATATGACTCGTGTAAGCAACGCGACTGGCGCCACGCCATGCTCGATACTTTGCGACTGAAGATACAAAGTCAGAGTCCATGATTGCTTTGTGAGCGCGATCGCCGGTGGTCACAGCTGATATGCAGCGAGCAAATAGGTCTGGTTGATCGTTGGCAGAGCGTGGTCTTGTCGACACGCTTCGATGTCGTGAATGTTCGCCAAGATGTTGGCTTCGAGTACAGCTAGGTTTAGATCACTGAACATGTCGTCCCATGCTAGTTTCTTGACGCAGTCGTGTTTGACGATTGCTGCCATTGTCGTCTTCACTGTGGTCTGCTGTAGCGCTTGGCGAGGCACCTTGCGTGCAGCCACATTTGGACAAGTTCGCTATGGAGGCGGCGGTGGGTATGGTCGTTCTTCGGCCATGTCGTGTACCAGTATTCCTGGCACGTGCTTCGCCCCACGCTTGGGAACCGACGGATTAGACCTCATGGCGCGCGTTGCGCGGGTGCTCTGCGTTGCGCTTAGGTGTTTGTGGTGTTTCCCATCAGAGATTCATGCTGCATCTCCATCCGTAGCATGGTACTACGTCAGGTTGAAGTTGTTTGGCGAGCCTCTTAAATTTTAATGCCATGAAGTCCTTGTGCACGCAGCCGTGCCATCTGTGGCGTTAGCAGCACCGTCATTGTGTCAGGGGCGGAGCTGCTGCGCTACAAGAGTGAAAGCTGCTTGAAGCAGCGCCAATTAAAGGACGGTTATGCGCTGTTCTACATGGACGACTCCGTCATGTCGAATGACCGCTGAATACACCCTACAAGGAGGCAATGCGTTTCGTTGAGGAAAGATGTAGGCAGAGAGAGCTCTGCTCTGGTGTTGGTGTATCCTCCAAGAGATGAGAAAGAGCACAAGGCATTCGATGTGATGGCGTGGTCAATGTTCATACAAAAGGCTGTTTGTTTGACCCTTTTCACACTCAGTCAGTCACCATTGTAACTATTGAAATGCTGAAGACTTACCATTTTGGATGTGCGGAGCATTAACGGGGTTCGAACCCGTGATAACCCTGCTTGCCGAAGAGCCCTCAATTAGCCGAGCGGCCTTACTGTCAACACATCCGTTCACGACCTTTAGAAAATTGACTCTACAACATGATTTTTACCAGGTGTTAAAACTATAATGACTGTTGTCACTGTTGTTGAGAGTCGACAGACACTCCTTAGTAAGGAGTCCAAGAAGGGTGGACTCCCCTGATTTTGTCACTACAGAATTCAACCGATTCGCTACTGGCACTGCCAAATCTCTGCGCTGCGCCATGTCGACATGCCGAGTTAGCTCGACCTCAAATCAACAACCATTCGCGCTGTTTAGAATCTCCAACAACATCTTGTTCGCGTTTGACGACAGCGCGTCACTCGTTTGGGTTGCGGTCGGAAGCAACGTCCGATGCGTGTCCGAGACGCCCCGCCGTCGCGGGTGAGTGGTGAGCGCACCGATATCGGGTCCTTTGTACGGTCCTGTACACGCTCAGCGCGACGTCCGTATCCATGGCCGGTACTTAGCTGTGCTTGAAATGTCCGCAAGGCGTCGATACTGGCATTTGATCTGTCCATGCATTTGAACGCGCAGGTATTGTCTGGGAGCACGGACGACAGCAACACTCGTGGCGAACGGAGAACTGAACACGCAGCAAAAGCTCAGTTCAGCAAACGAAATCGTTTTCCGTCATATCCGACTCGCCATATGTGCCGATTAACGATGCATAAACAGGTCTAACATGCACTGAATATGTATGGAATTATGGAGGATTGGACGACATGCTTTCTTTACTGCCTGTAAACAACTTGCGAGAGTTAACTGCGCCTCGCGACCAGAAATGGAGTCATCAAAGAATGAGACACATCATGCTCTCAAGCAGCGCACGCACTCATCATAGAGTGCTTGGCTGGCGAGCAGAGAGCGAAGCGACACCCCATATGGGATGCTGGCGACTCGACACTTCATCACGCGTACCAGTATACTGTACCAATATATTGTACTGGTACGTGTGATGAAGTGTCGAGTTGCCAGCATCCCATGGTTTGTATGCATGTGTTTTGCAAGCTTGCGGCTCAGATCAACCTCGGAGCCATCCACACATGCTCCACACTTGTGTGCAGAACCATCAAACAGCGCAGTCTGTTCAATAAGCACTAAAACCTCCCGTTACACATAATCTATTCAATAGGATAAAAAATGTTACGTCGAAGAATTCCAAGAGCCGCCTGGGCCATTCCTGCATCCCCGTGTCCGACTTACTGCGATGGAGACGCTCGCACACGGCGTCGCCGGCTCTGTCGTGCGTCCTTTCTTCACTGCTCCCATGCAAACGATCGACGCAATCGTCAGTGTCGGAGGAGATGACGCCGACGTTCTGCACTGTGGTGTCTACTGTATGTAAACTCCGGCGGGCGACCCACAGGGCGGCATGGTGGCCATGGCGATCCTCTACCCACTCGACCAGATCAAGACGATCCTCCAAGGTGCGTTTGTTGACGTAATGTATCGCTCCTGTATGCAAGATGGAACCATACCCATTCCGAATGCGCGTCCGACTCCAGTCGAAGCCCAGAAGGAGGCGTCAGAGAGCGACTCGAAGAAGCTCAGCTTTGCAGCCCAGGCACTGGCGATCGTACGCGCCAAGAAGTGGCAGGTGTACCAAGGCCACGTATCCACGCAAGTGGCGCTCGGCGGCTCGAACTTTGTCTACTTCTTCTGGTGCGAACAGGCTTGGCATTGGGTCAATGAGGTCCTGGAGGCCACCTCCGGATGCTCACTGCCGATCGACTCGTGTATGTGGGCGACAGCTACAACGGCCTTAAAGCCGCACTGCTTACGCGCTTGCGGACGCGCCCGAACAAGGCGCTGAGTGACGCGATTTCGCCACTGCAGAACCTCGCGCTCTCGGTCGTCGCTGGTGTTATTAACGTGTACATCACGGCGCCGCTCTGGGTCATGAACATGCGTCTCAAGTCCAAGGACCACGCCAAGTACGCGGGCATGCTCGGTGCGTTCTGACTGTACTGGCGCTTGTTTCAGTTACAGAGAACCAGTGAGTACTGATTCGTGTGGGTGGAGCAGACTGCTTGAAGCAGATCGTGGCCAGTGAAGGGCTGTTGTCGCTCTGGAACGGCACGCTTGCGTCGCTCATGCTCGTGTCGAACCCTGTGATCCACTACGTGAGCTACGAGCGCATGAAGACTGCGCTCCAGCTCCGCCGCGTCCGTGCGAACCTGACCGGTGCGTACAACATACCAGCTCTCACTCTTGCTCTCTTAGACTCACACGCTTGTGGGATGATGATTCGCTCGGGCGCCAGGCGGTGTGAGTCTGTCGTCGTGGGAGATCTTTGTGCTCGGAGCGCTCGCCAAGTCGCTCACGACCGTCGTCACGTACCCGCTCCAAGTCGCTCAGTCGCTCTTGCGGGTGCAGAGCGCGGCCGCCGCTGCCGCCTCTGCCAAGCCAGGCACTAGCACCAGCACCACGCGACCGTCACCACTGTCGCCGCCACAGGGACTCGTCAGCTGCCTTGCGCAGATCTACCGTGAGCAGGGCGTCGCTGGGTACTTTGCAGGCCTTGAAGCCAAGCTGCTGCAGACCGTGCTCACGGCTGCGATCTCTCTCGTGACGTACGAGAAGCTCTTCGCCATCATCCTCGCGCTCCTGCGTCACAAGCCGCGTGCGATCGAGAAGGCGGTCGCGTAGCTAGCCAAGGGACGAAAGGGAAGTGAACCTGCTGGATCTGATGCGGTCGTTCGCTGTACGAAAAGCCGCGTTCAGTTCACTGCTCACTTGTCGCCGTCTGTTGGCTTGAGAGCCTCCACTTCTTGCAGCTGCTGTAGCTGGGGCCGCTTGCCGAGCCGCTTGACGTGCGCGACTTGGCGCCGGAACTCCATGATCGGCACGGCAGGCGTTCCCCCTACACGTGTGCGTCAACAGGACCCACTCGACAGCCGTCAGTGACTCGTCAACATACTTGGTTCGCTGTGTCGCCTTACAGTCAGTGCGCACGTACCGTACGTCGCGTCCGGCGCAAGGTCGCTCACAACACCACTTTTGGCGGCGATGCGCACATTGTCGCCAATCGTCACGTGCTGGGCGATGCCGACTTGGCCCCCGACGTGCACGTTGCGGCCGAGTGTCGTGCTCCCAGCGATGCCGGTCTGGGCCGCGACCACGCAGCCTGGTCCAAGGTGCACGTTGTGGCCGATCTGGATCTACAGCACGATCCTCTGCCGTTAGAGCGAAGGAGTGCCTCTCTCTCTCTCTCTCAAGACCAGAAAGACCCGAGTGCCACGCACCAGGTTGTCGAGTTTGCAGCCAGTGCCGAGCACCGTGTTGCGCCAGCTCCCGCGGTCGATCGTGCAGTTGGCGCTGGCCCGTCTCGACACCCATCCATCCGGTTAGTTCGTCTCGTCCGCTGTGAGTCTTTCGTCTTGGTCGGGACCGACGCACCCGATCTCGACGTGGTCGTGCACTTCGACTCGGAGCTCCTGGGGTTTCTTCGTGTGGAGCCCACCTGGCGGCGCGAGCGCAAAGCCAAAGCCGTCCTGGCCAATGCGCACGCCCGGGTGTAGCACGACGCGGCGGCCGAGCGAGCAGTGCTGCAGCGTCGCCCCAACGCCGACCACCGAGCCGTCGCCGACCTCCACGTCTTCCCCCACGTACGCGAACGCGCCGATCTCGCAGCACTCGCCAACCTGCACGCACGCACGCATAGCGTGTTTAGCAGAAGAAGCGCGTGACTATGAGCTATAGGAGATGCTCACCTTGGCACTCGGGTGCACGAACGCGTGTGGGGACGTCGCGAACGCCCGGCATTGGCGCGTCACGCGCAACATTTTGGAGGATCTCTCTCGGCCTAATATTCTTGGATTCTATCCAGTTGTTACAGCCGTCAGACTGGAGGTGTGATTGGATCCCAACCCTTATACATTACATTTCATCATTTATTTTGCAATACAATCAACGCTAAATATACCTCCAAAAGTTAATGGAATCTTAAATATTTTTGACCTGTTGTGATTCTACTCGGGTTAGGGTTACAATACCACATTCGTGCTGCCACACCTCCTCAACTTCATTCCATGGTGTAATATTCAACTGTAATATATTATACAAGCACGACCACCTATTCATTGTGATATGCTCTTATCTTATAATTGAATTGTGTTGTTGACCGACGCTCGGGTCACCTTCAGCAAAAATCACTTGATTGGAGCTTGCTCTATTGAAAACAGCGGAGTGATAATGAATCGCTGTTGTAGAGACGTATTTGGCTGATCCTGCTAGGAGGCCACACCCCAACTGAAGTTGCACTGATACATCACAGCATGGCTTACCGACTACCCAGGATAATCTAATCGCTATTACCATGCACAATTTACGAGACCACGGACTAGATTCCGCTTGTGCTGCGAGCTGATGGTGGGGCAGAACCGAGCGAGTCGTAAGAACGTTTGTACACAGCGGTGCTCCTTCGCGGTCGCAACCGCTGATGTCGGCGTTGTTAGTGACGGTAGCGTGGGTGCCGCCGAGGAGCATTTCGGTTGCCACACTTTCGAGTTTACTCTCAACGATGTACGATAGGTAATCATGGCCATCAATATCGAGCAGATAGACTTCGGCACCGTAATCGAGCAGCTCAACGGTCTCCGATGCGGCCCAACGCTGTTGTGTCTAGGAGAGAGCAGTTCTACCAATGTGGTCCTCGCCATCACTGCAGCGTCGCGGCCAATACTTTGTTATTCAGGTTCAGTCTACTTGCCATCGTTGCGTGTATCCCTGAAGTTCTGTTGTCACTGTGCTCTTAATCTACAGCAGCTCCGTTTGCAAGCATCCACTCTGAGTCGGTCATCGCCACTCAAAGTGTAAAATTGCACAGACCATTCAGCGGGGGTCGATGTACACACCTCGACCCAGCAACGCATCTACAAGAACAACACTATTACTTCGTTTAGGGAGCATAATCATAATGTCCTGGTAGAATCTGCGCTGCCTACTTGAATACTTTACGTCAGCTATTCGAGTGACACCCTCATGATCTGTTCACGCGGCGAGTGAATGTGTGATATATAGCGCCCGCCGTCCCCTGGCGTGCGCAGCTGCCTTGTCGCAACGACGGGTCGTGACGCCAGTTTGGGGTGATAGGCCTAGTCTCTCGCGGAAATGCTCGTTCCATCTCTCCAGTAACCGTCGACCCAGTGGTGACTGGTTTCGAACCGCCAGAGCCCGCAGCGTGCCAACGTCAACTGCCCGCCCAGTCGCCAGTTATCAGTCAGCCAAGTCCCAACTCTAGTCCAACGGTCAAGTCCGGCTCCCAGGTGCTAATTAGAGCCAGTTCGAAGTAGTTGAGGTTCAGGAGATAGCGAGTGTCTGTGAGACCCCGCCACAGTTAAGGGGGCGGTCCATTGGCATTTGCCCTTGGACCTCCCCCTCTTCAGTAGCCGTTTTTCTTCCAACAGCTCCAGTCAACTCCCTTGCATCCCCACCAAGTGGGCATCTCGTCGAAGCACCAGCCTGCAGCACGGTGCTCCGCTGTTTCAAGTCCAGTCGGCCCCGTTCGGTACGGTGTACATTTTTGCTTGCTACATACCTGTGTGCCAGGATTTGAGTATGTATGTCGGCGTGAACGTGTTTGT
>JAASFJ010000870.1:0-14597 GCA_023333755.1 Globisporangium uncinulatum
CCGACACCAGCGCCGACCCCGAGTGCCAACACTAGAGCGCCAACTCCGTCGCCGACTCCGACTCCGACACCGGCACCAGTTCCGACACCATCGCCCACACCAAGTGCCACCACGAGGATACCCGCTCAGTCACCGACTCCGACACCAACACGAACTCCAACTCCAGTTCCGACAACACAAGTACCAACACCAACACCGACAACTAAAGTTCCGGCACCGACACCGTCGCCAACACCAACACCAACAACTAAAGCACCGACAGCTGCACCGACACCAGCTCCCACTACTAAGTCTCCAAACCAAACTCCGACGCCGACGACGAGAGCGCCATTCCTATGGATGCTACCGACACCAACGCCGACAATCCGAGTGCTGACTGAGAGTTCAGCTGCTGATACTCCGGCTCACTTGTCCACAGAGCCACAGGCTGTCGCCGTGCACCGCCGACAGCTCGACGCTTCGTCGTCCGAGTTGGTTGTCGTCGCTGCTGTGAGCACGCGACGAGACAAGTCGACCACGCGAGTGGCCGACTTCATCGCCCACATGGACGGGTACCTCTGCGCACGACTCGGGAGCGACTTCGACAGCCTCGCTGAGCAAGAGAAGATGGCGTGTCTCTACGAAGACGAGTGCCTGGGTGGCGTGAAGGACTACACCGACGCCTTCCGACGGGCCTTTGGCGTACAAGGCTCACCCCGTTGTAAGGACATTGTCGACGACATCCGCACTGGCGGCGACAGTATGGCGCTCACGTACTGGAAGCAGCAGATGACGCAACAGTACGGCTGTCCATTCCCGACCAAACACGGGTCAGCACGCACAGCTTAACCACGTCCTCACTCAGCTCATAACGAACCAACCAGCCACGTTCCTTCCTTCCTTCCTTCCACTTACATCTCTCTCTCTCTTTCTGTATACACCATCCATCCATCCATGCACCCTACGCAGTAACCCAGTGGGGGACCTACAACGGCAGGTAGAACACTGGGTGGAGCGGTGCCCGGCTGTGTCGCTCCTCACACGCACGTCCAAGTCGTTCTTCCACTGCGTCGGCTTGCGCGTACTTTTGCTCAGCGCCGCCTTCGCGCTTCTCCCAGTTCTGCAGCAAGTCGCCGTACGCACGCAGCACGCTCGCAAACTCGACTTGGTCCGAGATCGACAGCACTTTCTCCTTCTCAAACGCTTCGACTGCGGTCGTAAAGAGCCCTTCGGCAGACACCGCTTGACCGACTGCGTGGCACCCTTGGGCAATCTTCCCGAGCGTCCGGCTAAGTGCGAGTGCGTTCCCGCTCTTGTCGCGCTGTTGGATCTTGAGCGCTTTCCCCAGGTGTTCGAGCGCGGCTTCCGGCTTCTGCTTGCGCAGTAAGAGCTCGCCGAGGTTCGTGTGCGTCCAGGCTTCGAACGGCGCGTCGACTCCTGGCGCCACGTCGTCCTTCTCATCGCTGTCTGTGACAGCGGTGGTCTCAACCCACGTCAGTGCCTCTTTCCAGAGCACTTCTGCTTGGTTCAGCGCCACCAACTGCGCGTCACTGAGCGGCTCACGAGCAGTTGTTTGCGACCGCTTTCCAACGGGACGGAGGACGCCGCTGCTCACGAGACAGAGCGACGCGTACTGAGCGAGCAAGTACGGGATGTCGCGACTGAGCAACGAGTCATCAGCAGCTCCTTGCTGCTCGGCGACCACGTCTTTCTTGCACCGCAGCACTTCAACTGCTTGCGTAAACAATGGGTCGTCGTGCTTGTCAAAATCCGGACCGTCCCGTAAACTCTGCGCCAACAGCTCGTAGAGCGTCCACTTGAGCGGCACTGTCGCGTCTTTCGGGAAGAGCGCAGTGAACTCGTCTTTCTGGCACCACGCGAGCGCGTCATTGGGTGCATTACTGCGTAACCACAGCCGCAAAGCCCGTTCTTGCTCAAACATGGGCCAACTCATGAGCTCGCCACGTTCGTGCATCGCTCGGCTCGCTGCGGCAAAGTCGCCCTGGAGCACACGGGCGCACGTGAGCTGGCGGAGCGCAGCGAGCAAGTACACGCTCTGGAAGCCCATGGACGCGCGGCAGATCTCGACCGCGCGCTCGAGCGGCGGCACTGCGAGCGCTGCCCGCTTCCAGTTCGGCAAGCCAGCGTCCCCGAGCGCAGCACTCGCTTGCTGGAACTCGGGCAGCACAGCGAGCAGCTCCTGCTCTGCACGCAGCTCCTCTGGGGACAGCGGCAGGTGGCCAATGCCGAGCGGCGTCGCCATCACGGCCGAGCTGAGCGTGCGGCGAGCGCTCGCACGAACAGCGGACCAGGCGATGCGGTGGTGACGTCCAAGTGCCAGCATGTTGGATTTTGGATACTGGAGCCGGCGACTCGCGTGAGGAGACCAAACACAGGACGCAATATCAAACTGTTGCATCGACTTTGCCAGGGTTGCGACGATCTACTTGTACTTTGTATGGCATACTGAGACGCAGTGTGCCGGGCGACAGGAAAAAATCTGTCACAATGGAACATTGTGATTGTGGTTCCAGTTGTTGGCTGCAACAGGACATTCAATAGAGAAAGGGAGCAGTCCGTTCTCTCAAGTCATGGACAAGCACAATGACGAATGGCGACCAGTTGAACTGGTTGTTCCAAGGTCGGTCTGGGTGTAGCGGGTGGGTGGCACCCACTTATGCATACTGGAGAATCAATGCCTCGCTCCTCCTACCGTGACTATCAGTCCTCGTTGCCTTCTTCGACCGCAGACGACGCAGCCGACGCGCTCTCTTCCTCTTCTTCGCGCGCGCGTTTCTTGAGCTTCCAGAGCTGCGCAGCTTGCAGCAGTTTGAGGTGCGACTGCGCCTGCTCGTCGTCCGGGAAGATGTAATCCGTGTACTCCTCCATCCCCAGCTCCGTCTGCAGAGTACCGCACAATACAACACCGTCAGTGAGTCAATACTCCCCACCACCACCCCACCACCACTATACAACCCACTACCACGTACCCCGTCCTGCGCGTACGCCATGCGCTGTTTCGTGACGCGACGTGGGAGCATCTCGCGGACTTTCTGGCTGCTCGCTGCGTCGCCCCGTGTTTCCTCCATAGCGAGCCACGTCTCGAGACACAGCACGCGCTCCTCTTTCTTGTCGTCTGCTGCCTGCTCTTTCAAGTACCGCACTGCCCGCTCAAAGACTTCGCGAGCTGCGTCGACGTCCGCAGTCGCTTCAAACTGCGCAAAGCTGATCCAGACCTTCACGTGCTTCGTCCGCTCGAGCAGCCGTTCGTACAGCGCCCGTGTGTTCTCCGCGTCGCCCAGTTCGATTTCAAAGTCAATGTACGCTTTCCAGATCATCTCGGGCATGTCGAGTACTGGCTGTTTGACTGCGAGTTCAAAGATCGCCCGTGCGCGCTCGGTTTCCCCGACTTGGACCTCTAAGCCCGCGTACTTTTGCCACGTCTCGCAGTTCTGCGGGTCAAACAGGAGAAACTGCGCGTAGAGCGTCCGGCACCGGTCAATCTCGCCCATCATGAGCTCGAGCTCAATGTACTGGCGAAAGAGCTTCTTCTTCGGGCACTTGCCAAGGCTCTCGCCAAGCGCCAGCCGTGCCGCCGTCACGTCTCGCTGGCGGATCAGAAACTTCGCGTACAGTACCCAGAGCTTCGCAAACGTGAACGAACGGTGCGGAATGAGCGTGAGACACGTCGTGTACACTTGGCGGACGCGGGCAGCGGACGCAGCGTCGTCGTCGCTGTCTGCAGCCACGAGCTCTTCAAAGAGCGCGTACTTGATCCAGAGGTAGACGTACCGGCGCCAGTACCGTTTCTCGTCGACCGGCGGGACGTTTGCAACAGCGCGTTCGTACACTTCCCGTACGCGACCAAACGCTTGCGCTTCTACGGCTTCATTCTCTTCCAACTTCACGTACGCGAGCCACGCGTCGTAATCCAACGCGTTCGCAGCGACTTGGTGTTCGTATACCACGCGGCGTTTCGCCACGACGACGTGTTCAATCCGCGTCCGGTCGCCGTGCTGTTTCTCGAACGCAATGAACGCGCGGTAGAGTTCTGGGGCGTCGGTTTGTGGGAGCGCGTCGAGTGCAAACTGGTAGATCGCACGGGCCCGTTCGGGTTCGCGACAGCGTTCTTCAAACGCTGCGAATGCGACATAGACAGCCTGCGTCTTCTCGTCGGCCCGGAGTTCTTCTACTGCGCGTTCAAAGACGTGACGCGCACGGCCGAGCTGGTGCTGTTCGCGTTCTTCCCACTTGGCAAACTTGATGTACGCTTTCTCGGACGGAAAGCACGCCACGTACCGTTCGTAGAGCGCCCGGGCGCGGGCGATCGCGTGCGCACGCACTTCGAGCTTAATGTACGCGTACCAGGCCTGGTCGTCCGGCTGCCACTCCATCCAGCGCTCAAAGACGCGCCGGGCGGCGTCGACGTCGCCGACCATTTCCTCCATGAACGCGTACTTGTACCAGAACTGCGCGACCCGTGGAAGCAGCGTCACCGCTCGGTCCCAGACGTTCCGTGCGTGGTTGATAAACTTGTGGCGCATCTCCATCTCGGCGTACTTGAGCCAGAGCGCTGGCGCTTTGTAGTCGACGTCGAGCGCACGTTCAAAGACTGAGCGGGCACGTCGGAACTCGTGCTGCGCTTCTTCCCACTGCGCGTACTTGAGCCACGTGCCGACGTGGTGGCGCTGGCTCCGTACCGAGTCTTCGAACGCTTTGCGCTTTGCCATGCGGTGCTCGCGGAGCTCATCGGCGTCGGCAAGCTTCCGTCGCGGCGCTTTCAAGCCGACGTCTTGCCGCTCGTGCGCCTCTAAGAGGATCTGCTCGGCAGTGATCTGGATCGGCGCTGGCGCGCGGTTCTTCACGACGCTCTTCTTCATCATCGTGGACGGTTGGGGTGGGGTGGGGCAGGAGGGGCGGTTGATGTGGCGGCGAGCAAGGAAGGGCGGCGGGGTGCAGGTGAGCGGTGCGGCTGTGTGTGGGAATTGCTGAATGGTGCGTGTTGTACTTGGTGTTTGTATTACCACTAAAAAAATAATTCTCCAAGTTGGAATAGAACAGGAGAAACGCGATTACTTGTAGATTGCATGCTAACAATAAGATGACTCAAGATGAAAATATATTAATTGAATATAGGGGAATATCCACCGTTTGCGGACACTGAGTAATTCTGAGAAAATCAGATTTATACTCGAAATTTGTACTATATCCGGTTCAGGGTATAGTCCGAGTAATACACATGTGCGTTTTATGTGTGTATACGAATATGGACGAATAGGTGAGTAGTGAAGAAACCGAGGGAGCGTAGCCAAAGCAGACCTGCTGGGCTGCCAAGCGAAGCAGACGAGCAGCGCCCAGCAATATCTGGTAGGCGGGCCCAGCGACCAAGCTTTACTGAAGGGAGAATAGAACATGATTTTTCTTTCACCCGAGCGCGAAGGCCCGATAGGGTCGAGAGCGCGAGACAATCCGGTTGTTATTTAGTATAGTCAGTATAATATCTGTCCGGATATATCCGGATAAAGTCCGAACTTGGACGGAACTCAAATCGGGTCGGAACGGTGACGGTATAGTATCTGACATCGAGCCAAGGTCATGGCGGATCCAAGGACGTGGTGATCTCCTCTACTCTACTCTCTTTGGACATCATCTTCCACTCAGCGGGAGCTGGATTCGGGAAGCCCACACTGCTCGCCTTTGCTCAAGCCCCGATATATCCACTCGCACGAGCGACAGCGACGACGGTCCGACGGAGCAACCTCACTACGGGAGAATCAAGTGAGCCCAAGTGTTCGTGCTGAGCTGACTAATCACTCTTTTCGGTGCGAAGCCACTTGAACTGGAAGCTAAAGTCCACTCCGTAGTGTATCGGCATCGACACGAGGTTCAGCAGCACCCACAGAATGACCTTCGACTGGATCTCCCGCCACTGCGTCTCAAGCACGAAAGCGAGCTGGCGCAGCCCCGAGATGTGCAGTTTGCGCTGCATCATGATGCACAGCACCACGAGCGACACGACTTCGAACGCGACGTACGCCATGACGTTTGTTGTCGATCGACTCAAGTCGTGTGCAGCCATGCCTTCGAAATGGGGGTAGTAGTCTCGGTTCGAAAGGTTGTACGCCGAGACGATGAACGTGCCTGAATAGACAGGGGCCCATCCAGTACACAGCACACACAGCGCTTAGACCAGAGGTGACGCGTTCACACGTGCTTGCACTTGAGCAACCTCATCACAGACAATCTTCACCAGTACACGTACTGTAGACGCACGGGATGATCACCTCGACGTACTCGACCAGCAGCAGGATTTCGCCCATGTACAGCGCCTGCAGCACCTTCTGCACGAACTCGAGTCGAGTAGCGCTGCTCATCACGAGGAGCACGCGCTTGTCGCTGTCAGACAGGTTGAGCGCACTGGCGTACTGCAAGTGGTGTGACCCAAAGTCCGGCAACGCGGCCGTATCAACCGGTGTCGCCTCGTGTGCAACTCTCCTTGCCGGAGTCTCTGTTCCAGCCGCACCAGGGTCTGAATCCTGAGTCTCAGGCCCCCATCCAGTCTTTGTCGTTGTAGGCATCGGAGCGACCCGCACCAAGTTGCCTCGAGGGCTCGCACCAGACAGCAGCATAGGGTCCGCTGTCAAGAGCTGCTTGGTCCTGGTGGCGTCGGACTGCTGCTTGGTCGACTCTCCAGGCAGCAGTGGTGAAGGTGACCCCGCGCTCGTGTCGGCAGCGACGAACGCGGTACTTGCGATGCCACTCTTGGTGGCTTGAACGCTCAATTTGCGCATAGCGGCTCGTTGGACTTGCTTGTCTGACTGAAGCCGAATAGTCGAGTTGGTCCGCACTCGCTTGTCGCTTTGCACGAGGAACAGCACAGCGTCCAAGTAGTTCATGTTGAACACACTGGACTTGGTGTATCGCACGGCGTCCCCATTGGCACCGTCGCTGATACCGCCGCTCGGCTCAGGCTTCGGATCACGGCTCTCGTTGAGCGATCGCGCTGCTTCGTCGACGCACTTGTGGACCGAGTCGAGCAGCTCCTGCAGATCGCGCAGCGAGAGACACGCTTCCGCGATGTCGAAGAACGCGATCGCCACACTCGTTACGATTGAATTCGAGTTCTGGAGACACGTCGTCACGTAGATCGAGTGGAAGATCTCGACGTGGAACGTGACGAACTCGGCTTTCGTGTCTTCGGCGTGCTTGACGAAGTAGCCCATCGCGTTCTTGCCGGCGATCTTGAGCAGCGGCAGCATCAGAGCGAATGCGGTTTGTGCCGTTCCGGTCAGGAGGTTGAACACGTACGTGAAGGTGGGGTACAAGAAGAGCCCCGAGACTTGAGTCGAAAGGATCACAACAAACTGGCGAAGCTTAGTACGCGCGTCTGGCGACTCTCGGAGTTGTTTGTGCCACAAAGCGAACACTGAGGCAGCCATCGAGCTGCATAAGACCGGAGCTGCCATCGGAATGGTGAATGGCACGGGAAACCCGATCCACTGCGCGTACCCAGCGCGCGCTGCCAACACAGCGGCCGCACTGAGAAGCGCGAGGGCGATCTGTCGCAATGGCGCTCTCGGTAGTGTAGTCACGAACTGGAGACACTGCTCCGTGAGAGAGAATGCAATGACCCCGGACGTGATGAAGAAGCGTGCCCACAACATCTTGTTGTGGGCAAATCCTCGCTCAGGCGGTTCGAGCGGCAGCAGCTCAAGGCCGACGGTTACAACGAGACATGGCAGCGGTGTGATCACTATCCAGGTCACGGCACGTAGTACGCTGGCACTTGCGCTGTAGCGCTGCAGTTGCCGCATTCGCTCGACCGAGTACTGGCCGTGCATCTCGACCTTGAGGCTTTCCCAGATCCGGTATGCGCGGGCTGCCACGTTGCACACGGCTCCAGGGACGGCATCTCGCACAGGGGCAACGACCATCTTGGCGTCTACGTCCACGTGTAGTTCTCCGGGACGAAACGGCGCTTACAAGAGCTTGGGATCGACGGGGAACGTCGTGGTCGTCGTATTCGGTTTATAAGTTTGGGGGTGGTGTGCTGCTTGGTGGGTGTGCGCCTGATCGTCACCTTGCTCCTCTGTCCATGGGTCGTTACGGATGCACCAGTTGTTCACAGTATATTGGGAAAGAAGAAATAACTTCAGCTACTGGGACTACTGTTGTACATCTCGGGATATACAATTAGGACATGCACGAGCTTCACGACAAGCTAGACTTCCCTATTCTTGGTCCACCTTGTTGGCCATCCAGACGGAGCCTCGCCGCCAGCGCAGGACGATGGAGGACTCCGTGGTAGCTACAGTGCACGCCCTTCGCCGCCACGAGGTCGACAGGTGCAGCAACGTCAACTCCTGTTCCAAGTACGAAGACGACCTCGCTAGCAAAGAAGCCAATGGTTCAGTAGCGTCGAGCCCGCTCTTTCCATCCACACACTCGAATGGAGCCTGGATGCAGAGACGCTTGGCAGTAGCGCGCGAGATCAAGAACGATCGCGAGCACCGTGTGTGGCACCTCCACGAAATCAAGTCACGGCACTTTGTCGACCACTGCTTCAGCTTCACAATGGGCAACTTCGCAATCGTGAGTTTCGTGC
Source organism: Globisporangium uncinulatum (assembly GCA_023333755.1). Lineage (NCBI taxonomy): Eukaryota > Oomycota > Peronosporomycetes > Pythiales > Pythiaceae > Globisporangium > Globisporangium uncinulatum. Next base: position 8,585 of record JAASFJ010000870.1, read on the forward strand.
TGGGCGCTGTGTACCACGAACGCGTGTGCGACAAGCCACTCGCCGCATTCCTGATTGTGCTTGGGTGTCTCGCGCCGTTCGCGGCGTGCGTCCCGATCCTCGTCCGGCAGTGGTTCTACCTGCACTTACGCTGCAATGCGCTGGCGGTAGGCGTGTTCTTTATGGGGCTGCTCTTCGTCACGTGGCTCATGATCGGACAGCGCTGGGCATTCGAGACGTCGGCCGCAACGTGCGACGACGAACTCAGCACCGCATCGAACGCAGTAATTTTCGTCATGTTCATTGCGACGCTCGTCTACAGCGCCAAGGTCGCGTGGTACCTGCTGCTACGTGCTCGCTATTCGCACTGCACGCTCTGGCGCTCGTGCTGGAAGGATCCGTACCCGAACGCACTCGAGGTCTCCGCGGACGAGTTCTTGGCGCTCGAGGCGATCGTCGTCGCTGGTTCAAGCTAGACTCGGACTTTGCTCACAGTGGAGGCTGTGCGCCAACAGCGCTGATTGCCCGCCCGCTTTCGCTGACCCACACACGTGAGAAGTCCGTAGTCAAGAGGCTCGTTGCTAACGCGAGTGCAACGTTCCGAGTTGCGATCGTACGCGAAGGAAGAGGCATTTTGAACCTTTTCAGGACTTTCAGCTTCGAGCAATGCAACGAGAAGCGTTGAGGCGGAGCTGGTTGGTTGGATCGCCGCTTCAAGGGTTCGGTTCTTTCTACAGCACACGTCGCTAGGTTGGTGTCTTGGCTGTGGTTTGGAGAAGTGCGCGAATGAGTGCATCCAAATGCTCCACATGCACTAGGACGGCGACATCTTGGAGCTACTTGGAGTGAGATCAAACACGGGAAAGCGAATGAGTGCTGAAGAGAAAACTGAAGAGCTGGACAACTCTGACATGAACCAGCAGAATTCTCCTCCTTTATAACATACACTACAAAGCAGTTTTCACGAAAGCGCCGTAATCACGAATTCTTCCGCGCATACTGGACTCCAATTGGCGGCAAGTCCAACACCAAAATTAACGAAAAGCCAAAAATCGAGTGCGACATCTCAGAAACCATCTTCCACAGGGCATCCAATTCACGAGAATTCACTGGCAGTAAAAATTCCAGCTTTGCGTTCGTTTTGTAGCTCTTGAGCTTTTCAGCGCTGGCTTTGCGTGTCAATGTATGCATTTACACAAGTTTCAAAGATTGTTTCAGAGCTGCCCATGTCCATTGTCTGTCTGTCTGCCCACCCACATCCCGAGACTCGAGACGTCGTCGTCGCTGGTCAAGGCCCCACTCGAATCACTCCCGATTCGGTTCCCTTGCCCGTCATGGCGCGTCGGAGCCGCCCGCTGCTGCTGCTACTGGCGCTCGCGTCCCGCGCCACCGACGCCGTCGTGCAGCAGAAGCTCTTTGGACTCACGTCCGGCCTCGCGTACTACATGCAAGTGCACGTGGGGCAGCCGCTCTACTCGGCGTCGTCCGCTTCGAGCGCGACTGTGCGTACGCTGCCTGCCTGTCTATCTCCTCCTCCTCCTTCCTCTTTCACTCGCTCGTTTAACTCACGCTCATCACGACCCGTTCCCATTGATAGAACAAGTTTAATCTGCTCGTCGACACGGGTTCTGCAAACACAGCGGTCGTGACCGCCGACTGCTGCGCGCTCACAAACACTGCGCTCTACTCGTGCGCTGCGTCGTCTTCGTGCGCCGACTTGACCACGAGCGTGAGCGTGAGCTACATCACGGGCGCGTGGACCGGCGAGCTCGTCGCCGACACGTTCTCAGGCGACGGCCTCGCCCCAGTTGCAGCCGTGCGGTTCGCAGCGATCCAAGACGAGTCGAACTTCATCCAGATCGGCTACGACGGCATTGTCGGGCTCGGGTATGCCGCGATCGGGTCGCCGGCTGGGAAAGCGCCCACACCGTACTTTGACACGATCCGGGCCGTCGACGCGCTCGAGGACGTCTTCAGTCTGCTCCTGTGCGGCTCGCTCCAGATGCTCACCCAGCCGAACGCGACGAGCGTCGCTGTCGCCGAGAACGCCCAGCTGCACGCTGGCGAGATGGTCCTGGGCGCCACTGCTGGCGTCAACGGCGAGCGCTACTACGCGGGCGAGCTCGCGTACACGCCGCTCGTCCAGGCCAAGTGGTTCAACGTGCTCGTGACGGACATTCAAGTCGCAGGCGTCAGTCTCGCACTCCCGTGCAAAGCGATCAACACGCCACGCAGTATCGTCGACTCGGGCACGAGCAACATTGCGTTCCCGTCTGCGATCTACACTGCAGTGCTCGCGCAGCTCAAGACCGACGTGCGCAAAGTGCTCCCGACCGCGCCCGACAGCTTCTTTGACGACGACGTCCCGTGCTGTTCCGCACTGTGTGACCCCACAGACGCCCGCTCGGCGATCTACACGCTCCCGTCGCTCGCGATTGCGCTCGCAGTCGACGGTCGCAGCGAGCAGATCACGGTCTCGGTCCCGCCCGAGTACATGTGGCGCCCGATCCTAGTCACAACGACAACTGGGAGTGTGCGTGCGTGTCGCGTCTTTGGCATCTCGGAAGGCGACATTACGCTGCTCGGCGACGTGTTCATGGACGGGCTCTTCACTGTCCACGACCGCGCAAACGACCGACTCGGTGTCGGCGTCGCTGCGTCGTGTCCGAACGGTGTCACGTCGAGCAAGACAGTGACGGTCGAGCCGCTCCGGTCGCCCGCAGACTCGCTCTGCGACTGCGTATCGAACAGCGACAAGAAGGACTCGCTGCTCGGCAGCTGGTTCCCGGTCGGCAGCAGCAAGCCGTGCTTCTTCTGGCAGTGGTGGATGTACGTCGTGCTCGTGTGCGTCGTCGTGATCTTCATTGCGATCGGCATTGTGTGCTGGATCGCGTGGCGTCGACGGAAGCTGCTCAAAGAGCTGCACCAAGTGCGTGCGGCCCATCAGCAGCAACAGACGCCACAACCGCCACTGACGACGTCGGCGACGACGATGCAGTCGTCGCGGACACAACGCCAGGTCTCTGAAGACCTCGAGCGGAACCTGTTGACCCCGCACTCGCGTCTCGAGAGCAACGACGGCGTCGCGACGAACGCTTCGACCCCCGTGTCGTCTCCGCACAGTGGGTACCAGCCGCCGCCGCCTGTCGCGACAAGCTCCGGACACGCATCCCGCGATGACATTGTGTAGATCCGTTCGCTAGCGTTAGATCCCGCACGCACGCACGCGTCTCTCCCATGTAAATATTATGAGCTCTCCACTCTGTCGCGCTCTGTCGTTTATCGGCTGTCGACTGTCGACTGTCGACTTTGTCGCTTGCATTGGTGAGGCGACACTTTGCGTAACGGTCGCCCCCTCAACGCGACGCTTCTCACTTTCGTTCCCCTCTCCAGCCCCCAAGATTCCATTTGATCGCCCTGCTGCACTTGCCCGCAGACCGCCATGGTGTTCCCACCGGCGAGCGTCCGTCTCGTCCTCGAGCCGCTCACGCCGACCAACAGCACACGGCTGTCGGACCTCCCGTTCGCGCTCCTCGTTGCGTCGCCTGGTCCGTACGCTGACCGGGATCCAAGCGGGATCCGCATCGGCACATGGGACACGGGCCTGTGCGACTGCTGCCGCCACGTCGTGCCCAACGGCTGCATGGCGACGCTCTGTCCGTGCGTGTCGCTCGCGCAGATTGCAGCGCGTGTCGGCGTCTTCCGCTTCCGGACCGTGCTCTGTGGTCTCTGCGCCGTCGCGACACTGCAGGCGCTCAGTGTGGTCGTCGCGTTCGCGCAAGTGTGCGTCGACAACAGCGACGACAGCGACGCGATATTCGTGAGAGAGAGGAGCGGGACAAGGTGGGACCGCGTCGACCCTCGTGTGCGACTCGGTCGTCCTCACCGCGTCGTCAACTACGACCACGACATCTCGCGTACCGACAGCGGCTGTCATGCGATGGTCAGCCTTGTCGGCAGCATAGCGACGAGCTCGTCGGGTGTGTTTGCCCTCGCACTCAGCGGCGTGTACGTGCTCCTCGCGTGGCAGCTGCGCGGGACGATCCGTGCGCGGTCAGCAATCCCAGGCTCGTGGCTCACTGACCTGTTCGTCGCGGTCCTACTGCCATGCTGCAACGTGGCGCAGCTGGCGACCCACGTGAAGAGCTACAAGCCCCACCAGTGTAGCTTTCGCGCGCCAGACGTGCTCCCAGCCTACCCTCCACTGTGCTAGCTGTTGGACGCCGCAGTGGTTGTCTATGGTAGGTCCGAATCAATCAATCAGTCGTGTTTACTTCCAGTCACATGGTTGAACCGTCGACATCCAGTACAATACTACCCAATAGACTCCCAGGAGTGAGTCATCACGAGTACGCTGGGAGGGTGTCGATCGGCGTGTCGAGCCCAATTTCAAACCGCGTGCGCTTCTCCGTGTGCGTGCGCGCCTGGGTGAGGACGCACCAACAGCACGCGACCGAGAGGACGCAGTCGAGTGCACGCGAGCCTGGGATGTTGAACCGCCGGCGCGTCTTTGTGCGCAAGTACGCGACGCCGAGGAGGAAGACGACGAGCAGCGCGGCTGCGCACTGCGCGTACAGCAGCGCGTTATGGCTAGACGCTGCGGCGGCGGCCAGCGGGTCCGCGTCCTGGGCGACAAACTTGTCGGCGCCGCTCGTTGTCGGTTGGTCCGACCGGGTCCCAGCGCCATCACCTGTCGACGACGACGACGAGCCGCCCACGTTTGAGTTACTGAGTCCAAGGAGGAGGAGCATGCCGAAGACGAGTCCTCCAAAGAAGACCATGCCGGACTCGAACGAGCCGCCGAGGAGACTGTGGAGCCGGGCGGCTGGGAAGCACGGGCAGCACGCGACGAGCGCGACGTCGCGACCGCTTGCGCAGCTGACAAAGCGCGTGTTCCATTGGCCGGGCGCGTGGCTCTGTGTCGACTGGTTCGAGTCGGCGCGTAGGTCGCGTCCTTCTGGGATGTCCTGGAGCGATGTCTTGGTGCGCAGTTTGTGGAGCGCTCCACCGCTGGTGACTGGGTGGGTTCCGCTTGTCGAGAGGACGTCGATCCTGCTTTCCTCTATCACGAACGGCGCATTGCTCGTGACTGACGAGAGCGGCGTGAGCATTTCGTGCGCACTCGCAGTCGCCATTGCAGTGCGTAGTGGAAGAGGAGCACGCTTGGGTAGTCACGGGTAGGTTCGAAAGTGGGGGTGGCCAGTGGCAAAGCAAACAGGCAAGCAGGCACTGGAGCTTTGCTGGGCTGAGCGGGTTTCGTACTTGACTGGAAAGTGGATGTGTGGTGATTTGCGGCGGAGGGTGCGCAGCGAGACAAGGGACACTCGGCGTTTGATCAGGTGGCACCTGAACTGTTTTCCATCCTCTCCATGCTGCCAGCACCCTACTGTTCTGCAACACATTAATAGAAAGGAGCAAGCAAGCCGGTGCTTGCGTCGAACGCCGTCAGCCTGGCGAGCAGAGAGGTCGGAGGCTGTCCAGTAGGGGCCTGCTGGTGATGACCAGACCTCTGCCAAAAGCTGTGGCTCATCGTCTCTGACACGACGTTGTACGAGTTGCAAACGAAATTCTCGTGTCAGCATGACGGTGGAGATGGACGATGTGTCGCCTGTAAACCACACCAGATTTGCCAGATCATGTGGTGGCAATCGAGAGCCAGTTCAATCGGCACTGAACTCTCGGCAGTTGACCAGTCTTCCCGCCACACGACTTCAACATGTGGACTCTCTTGGCGCTCGTGAAGATCCCTTCATACATGTACTAGTACCAGCGCTTTAACTTGCAGAGACTCTACAAGCAAACGCTTCGTTAAACACACAAGACAGCCAAGCAAGTTGCCACCTCGCGACTGAAGAATCGACTTTGCATGCAATAAACTGACTTCGTATTCCTCAAACTGGCAGCAACGACCACAACACACGCCAAACCGACTGGAGCCACACACATACACATGCCTGATGCACAGGACTCATTCCATCGCGTGGTAGCCTTCGTCGACACGCGAACCGTCAACGTGGTCGCCCTCGTTTCGCAG
>JAASFJ010000871.1:0-14560 GCA_023333755.1 Globisporangium uncinulatum
CGCCTGGTGGTGGTTGCTTGAGGATGCCGAGCCCTGTGGTGCGAGACAGTGCCTGTCCGAGCCCGAAAGCGCCTGCCGCTCATTCTCCTAACGCCTTGTGCGTCGCGTTTGTGTCTTCTGCCCGCTTCTCATGCAGCGCTCGCTTTTGTTCGTTTGTTAGCCGTTGCGTCTGTGATCGGCGCCGGTGCATTTTGCGCTTGAGGACGGAGAGCCCGACGAAGCGGCCGAGATGGTTGTGCTTGGAGGTGGCGTGGACGAGGGCTTGGGCGGCGACTGGGCAAGCTCGGCGCCGACGAAAGGGGGGATGTGGGAGTCAGCCTGGGCCTGGGCGTCGAGTGCTGGGTGACGGCGGTGGCGCACTCTTACGATGGCGGCGATGTGCAGAATGGTGCTGCTTGGCTTGCGAAGGTTGGCGTTGTGTGAGTGGTGGCGGCAAAGAGTACAAACCTTCAAAAATCGATTGTCGGACCGAGGTCGATAAAAATATGGATTTGGTTGATGGATGTTTTTTCAAAGGTGTCGAGTTTCGGGGTTACGACTGTACTAGTATTTTTTGTCATTTTACATGAGCCCAAGTAATCCACCATTCCAATCTCTTTACAGGAGCGTATATATCGCTATACAAGAGCAGACTACCTCTCTAACACATGTGTCGTGTCAATTTCATCTCGAATCTCCTCCTACAAGAGCACGCGACTGAAACCGCCGCCGGTTCAACTTGAAATCTGCTCTTGTATGCAGTAGATTGGTTTACTGCAACAAAGTATCGCGCGCGTCATACAAGCGGAGCTTGTTCAGGAAGATCCCCTCATTCCTCAACAAGCACCCGAGCCCGCACAACTCTCAACCGTCGCACCACCGCCGTCTCACACCATGGCCAAGCTCAGCATTAAGAACGTCCACCTCAAGGGCAAGCGCGTGCTCATCCGCGTGGACTTTAACGTGCCGTTCGCGAACGGCGTCATCTCGAACACGCAGCGCATTGGCGCGGCGCTGCCGACGATCCAGTACGCGCTCGAACATGGCGCGAAAGCAGTCGTGCTTATGTCGCACCTCGGGCGGCCGGATGGCCAAGCGGTCGCCAAGTACTCGCTCAAGCCTGTCGCCGTCACGCTCGCAGCGAAGCTTGGGCGCCCTGTGACGTTCCTGCCGGACTGCATTGGCGCTGAGGTGGAGGCAGCGACAGCGGACCCAGTAGAAGGGTCTGTGTTTCTGCTCGAGAATCTGCGTTTCCACGTCGAGGAAGAGGGGAAAGTGACGGACGCAGCGGGCAACAAGCTCGTGGCTGCAAAGGAGGACGTCCAGCGTTTCCGTGCGAGCCTGAGCAAGCTCGGCGACGTGTACGTGAACGACGCGTTCGGGACAGCGCACCGAGCGCACAGTTCGATGGTGGGCGTGGACCTGCCGGTCAAAGCCGCGGGCTTTCTGCTCGACAAGGAGCTCGTGTATTTTGCGAAGGCGCTCGAGTCCCCCGCACGGCCGTTCGTGTCGATTTTGGGTGGCGCGAAGGTCGCCGACAAGATCCAGCTCATTATGAACATGCTCGACAGTGTGGACGAGATGGTGATTGGCGGCGGCATGGCGTTCACGTTCAAGAAAGTGCTCGACAAGATGGCTATCGGCAGCTCGCTCTTTGACGAAGAGGGCGCGAAGATTGTGGAGGCGATTGTGGAGAAAGCGAAGGCGAAGAACGTGACGCTCCACCTGCCGACGGACTTTGTGATTGCCGACAAGTTTGCTGCGGACGCTGCGACGAAGGTCGTGACGCAGGCAGAGGGCATTCCGGACGGCTGGCTCGGCCTCGACGTGGGTCCGCAGTCGCAGGCGGCGTTCGCGGCTGCAGTGCTCAAGGCCAAGACGGTCGTCTGGAACGGCCCCATGGGCGTCTTTGAGTTTGACGCGTTTGGTACGTTGGGGTGGTGTTACGAAGGCAGAAATGAGTTGAGATGGTGGTGGCGTTACGCCTGACTGACTTGTGTGGCTCGCTCGCTCTCGTATTACCAGAGAAAGGCACGAAGGCGGTCATGGACGCGGTCGTGCAGGCGACGGCCTCGGGCGCCACGACGATCATTGGCGGCGGCGACACGGCGACGTGCTGCGTCAAGTTCGACACGGAGGACAAGGTGAGCCACGTGAGCACGGGTGGCGGCGCGTCGCTCGAGCTGCTCGAGGGCAAAGTGCTGCCGGGCGTGGCTGCGCTCTCGCCTGCGTAAGCGTCCCTCCCACAGTCATATCGGTATGTGGGAGTGTTGGTTAGCAAGAGCCAGTTCATGAATCTAAGCAAGAGGTCCACAGTGAACAAGCAATCCCATGTACCCATTATAATGATGCTGCCAGCTACGTTAGCCAGCAGCTCGTTGGTTCGCGCACGAACTCAGCAATCTGGTGCTTGCTCCGTACGCTCCCTCTCTTCTCCCCCTCTTCTCTTCTCCACACTCCAGCGTCGTTCGCTCGCTCTACACTTCGGTCGCCGAGTACGAGCTAGAGTAGCCGATCTGGTCGAAGCCCGTCATGGCGGTATAACTATTGTACTGCTGCTGGGACTCGGCAAACTCGCGCTCGACCTTGTTGCTGTTCCACTCTTCCATCTCGCGCTTGTAGCGCGCGCGGTCGAGCTTCTCCTTCTCGACAAACGGCGCCTTCTGCTCGTCCGTGGCCTTGCCCCACGCTTCGCCGAGCTGCTTCGAGATCTCCGTGTTCTTCATGTCTTGGTGCTCGGCCTTGATGCGCGGCCGCATCACTTGGCTGTAGAACAGGAACGCAGACGACGCGCGCTTCGGTGCGTCCGGGTGCTTCTTCGCGCGCTTGTTCGGCACGCGCAGTGGCCCGTCGTACGACGCCATCTCCTCTTCGTAGCGCTGCTTGTCCGACTCGGCCGCCGCCTTCCACGGCTGCTTGTCCTCGTCCGTCATCTTGGCCCATGCGTCCGCGATTGCGCGCATCACGTCCGTGACTTTCGAGTGGTCCGGCATCGTCGCCTTGATCTCTTCGCGCTTGTCCATTGAGAAGAGAATGTATGGCGACTTGCCGCGCTTTGGGGCCCCTGGTGCTTTCTTTTGCAGCCGCTTGCGCTTCTTGCCATCCTTGCCCACCGGCACCCACGCTGAGCCGCCGTTGCCGCCTACGCCGCCGAGCCCACCGAGGCCCCCGACGCCTCCGAGCCCGCCGAGGCCACCGACAACACCTTCATTCTTCACAGGGAGTGGCTCCATTGTGTAGCTTGCGTTGGAGAGCTCAAACACCTCGCGTTTCTATGCCTATACTCAAGCGCCGAGCAAATCGAAGAATGCAGGCTTCACTATGCCATACAAACGCTGAAAGAAGATGCGCAGAATTCAGAGAAAGAGAGATCCCTTCCTCGTTCTGCACAGCCATCTCTCCTGTCGAATCTCGCTTACTATTATCTTATAAAAGCTGTTAATTTGTGGGCTGGGCGACGTTGCTACCTGGGAGGGGCGACGTCATTTTTCTACTTTTGCATTTTCACATTTAGCCAAAAATAATGGATATTTTCCAACATTCAAATTCAAATCCGAAAATAGCGCGCCACTTCGGATCCTGTAATATCTGATGTTGTGGGCCACATGACATTCTTGGACCTTGTACCGAAAGATCCCTTGTATTCGAGACTTGTCCCCATTTTTCCGAACCGACAGAAGGCAGAAGCAGCAAGTGCCGCGACCAGGATGGCCAAGCACCACCCCGACCTCGTCATGTGCCGCAAGCAGCCGGGCGTGGCCATCGGGCGCCTGTGCGAGAAGGACGACGGCAAGTGCGTGATTTGCGACTCGTACGTGCGCCCGTGTACGCTCGTGCACATCTGCGAGGAGTGCAACTACGGCTCGTACGAGGGCCGGTGCGTGATCTGCGGTGGCCCCGGCATCTCGGACGCCTACTACTGCCGCGAATGCACGCAGCTAGAGAAAGACCGTGACGGGTGTCCCAAGATCGTCAACCTCGGCAGCTCCAAGACCGATCTCTTTTACGAGCGCAAAAAGTACGGGTTCAAGAAGCGATGAGGAGCGAGGCAAGCGCGAGGCGATCGCTGTCGTCATTACCATGGCCTCGAATGCACTGGAAGAACAACACAAGCAGCAAACAGTACGCAGCACGCTGTCGTTAGCGGCCCGAGTGGCGTTGCGTAGTGAATTGCGTTCGATTGGGACGATAAGCGATCGCAACAAGACGCGCTTCCTTCGCAATGCTTCGTTTGTTGTGGTGGGTGGTGGCTTGTGGAGAGAGCGTGTCGTTACGGTGTCTGCTGGCGTGTATACGAGCTGCAGCTCCTTCACTCGTGGCCGCATGTGCGCAGCTCTTTGCTCTTGCAATCTCGCGGTTCCACCACTCATAATGGCTTTCCAGCAGCACACAGGTGACGGTCGATCGACCAGCTCCAATCGCACTCGATTAGAGCTGGTCATTCATGAGCACTGTTCCCTTTTTATTCCCTTTTTAAAAGCAATTTCCCACGCCACATACGTCGCTCCAGTGATTTCGTGGGACTCCACTTAGAAAATCATATCTTCTTCCACCCTCGCACCACACCACACACATCTCCATTCGTGTGATGGAGGACTACGACGCGCTGTCGTTCGCGCGCGCCAGCGAGCTGCTCATGGCAGCCGGCGTCGTGGGAGTGCTCGTGCAGCTGCTCGTACTGCTCTCCTACGTCTTCGTGCCTACCATCAAGGCGCAGCACCCGGCAGCCGACGTCGTGGTGTGGCACGTAGCGTGCGGCCTCATGACGTCGCTCGGCTTCGTGGTCGCGTACGTCGTCGAGAGCGTGGTGCGTCCGTTAGCTTGCAGCTCTTGGTGGCTGGCTCTACAGTGTGTTGTGGATGAGAGGACTGCAGCTCACGCACTCTGTCGCGTCCCACGTTGCAGCACGACGACTGCGCTTTCATGGCACTCTTCAACCAAGTGCGTGAGATCCGCATTGCGTATACAAGTAAGTATACAGCTACTGGTAGCTGACGCTCACGTATGCATGTATGGGTGTCTATTGTTTGTAGTTCTTCATGTTTGCGAGCGTCGGGTGGTACCTGATGCTCTCGCTCGACCTCTTCGTGGCGCTCGTGAACCCGTGGATGGGCTACAACTGCAAGTCCTGGACGTACCACACCATGTACGTCCGTCCGTCCAAACGCTCCCCATAGAACGCTCGCCCCTCACTCCTTCCCGCTCGCTCTCTTCTTCTCTCACAGCGTCTGGAGCTTCAGCGGCGTCTCGGTCGTCGTCATGTACCAGCGCGAACTCTACGGCGTCTCGGCCATGAACTTCTGCTGGCTCAAGCGCACGCCCGACGCCGCGACCGTGAACCAAGCGAACTGGGCGTTTCTCTACAGCGAAATCGTCGCCAGCGTTGTGCTCTCGCTCAGCGTGCTCCTCTTTGCGAGCTTCCGCTTTGTCCGCCGCCAACTCGACGTCACATACCGCGCGAAACGCCGGAATTTGCTGCAGTATTACCGGTATTTGCTCATCTACGGCGGTTACTGGGCTACGTGCGGCGGACTCTACTACGCGAGCTACGTCCAGCGCTTTGCGGGCGACCTCGCACGCCGCCTCCAAGTCGCGTTCCTGCTCGTCTTTGGTTCGTACCCAGTCTTGCTGCTCGTCGTGTGGGTGCTCAATACCGAGCTGTACCAGAACCGGTCGAGCGAGAACGCACTGCCCAAGGCCGAGCGCAGCCACACTGGGAGCGCTGGGAGCACCAGCGAGCCAGTGTCGAGTACCGAGCACTTTAGTGCGGCTCTCCGTAAAGATCTGATGCGTTACACGACCGCCGGCATCTGCTGCAGCATCAACGAGACGCCGCCGCTGTCGGCCATGACGCTCGAGAGCCTCACGTCGCCCCTTCTGAGCCGCTCGCGTGCGAATTCGCTTGACCGGACTGCTGTCGCGTCGCTGTCGCTGCTGCAGATGGAAGAGAGCGACTCGGCTGAGCTCTACAGCGAGAAGAAGCGGCTTGCAACGACGGTCTACAACAACGAATACCGGTATTACGAGAAGCTCGGATTCACGGACTACGCGCCCAAGATCTTCCAGAACATCCGGGCGGTCTGTGGCATTGACAACGAGCGGTACGAGCAGTCGTTTGCCGACACGCTCTTGGAGCGTGCGTCTGAGGGCAAGTCCGGGATGCTCTTCTACTTTACTAGCGACCGGCGGTACTTGGTCAAGACGATGACCAAGTGGGAGCACTCGTTCCTGCTCGCCGTCCTGCCGCTGTACCACCAGTACGTGCTCAAGCAGCCGAACTCGCTCCTCTGCCGCTTCCTTGGCTGCCACTCAATGCAGCTCCCCGTTGGCTGGAACAAGATGTTCTTTGTCGTCATGGAGAACGTCTTTCCTGACGGACCCGTGGACGAACGGTACGACTTGAAAGGGATCTTCCACCAGTCGAACCTTCGGCAGCAAGAAGAGCAACAGCGTGCGACGACGCCACGCTGGACAACAACTCGGCGAAGGCACCCGCACGCGTTTGTCGACCATGCAAGCAACAGTAGCAACAGTAGCCACAGTAGCCATAGTGGCGACGACAACGACACGGACAGTGACAACGAAACGAAGCGCGCGTGGGCAGCGCTGAGCAGCCGGTGTGCGCCTCCCGACGTTCTCCAGTACGTGATAACCGAAGAGCAGCGACGGGAGAGCGAGCCACTACTGCGTCGAGGGAGCTCTCGGAGCTCTCTCCGCCACGACACGGACTTTGTGACCCGTCGAGCGTCGCTGCGTGTGAACCCAGCCACGCGTGCGAACTTACTGGCGCAGGTGACGAGCGACTGCGGCTTCCTCCAGGAGCTCGGCATCATGGACTACAGCTGTCTGCTCGGCATCCGCCACTTTCGTGCGCCACTGGACCCTGTCGCACTCGATGCACTCGCGCACAACGCAGTCGTGTCGGAGGACCAGCAGACAGTGTACTACCTTGGCTTTGTCGACATTCTCCAGCACTACAACTTTGGCTGGAAGGTGCAGAACTGCTTGCTCTCGGTCGTGCTCGACAAGCGCAGCATCACGGCGCTGCCGCCGGCTGAGTACGCGCTCCGGTTCCTCAACTTTATCCACGAGTACCTGCTGCGGGACCCAGACGCGGCGAACAAGCGCTCGTACGGCAGCGTCGGGTGCTCGCCGCCCCTGTCGCTCATGATCGATCGATAAGGACGCGCGTAGGACGAGAGAGAGAGGGACAGAGTGTGTGTGGTGTGTCGGTGTCAGTGTCGGTGGAGCCGTCGGGAGCAGCAGATCAGATAAGGAAATACAAGTCCGGTTTTGGTCCAGTGTCCCAGGTTACTCTGAGGAGGAGCTATGGAGAGGGAGGAACTGCGACAGACGCTCGAAGAGCTCACCACCGACCTGCTCGCTCCCGAGTCGTCCGCTGAAGGAGGCGACGCGAGCGCCATTCTCCAGTCGCTCGTGCTCCTGACGCTCCGGTTCCCTTCGGTGCAGAAGGTCCTGAGTCGCTCCCTGTCGTCGCCACACAGTCGCAGCAGCAATAGCCGTGAGCCCAAGCGCCAGCTCGACCCGTCCAAGCTCTCGGTGCTCGCGACCCGCTTCTTGTATAGGAGAGAGACGTCACGTGATGCCCTGGAGCTCCTGGCAGCGCTGGCGGCAGGCGGTCCACGCCACCAAGAGCGGGTAGTACAGAGTGTCACGGGTGTCGTGCTGACGCAACGGGTGCGAGACCGAGAAGGCCAAGACGAGGCGGTGAGGGCGACAGTGTTCGACGCTGGGAAGATCAAGAAGCAAAAGAAGACGAGGACGAATCGGCCGCTTCAAGCCGAGCGCGTGTTGTACGTCGTCACCATCCCGGACGCCGTGAAAGCCGCGTTTCGAGGCTGGCGGAAGCGGTACAAGTGCCTGCAGAACCGCCGCTTGCCGAGCGGCATACCTCCGGAGCAAGGGGGCGTCCCGAGACCGTGTTATTGCGACGACTGCCTCGGTGTCAAAGAGCAGTTCTTCCCGACGTGGTCGCTGCACTTCCAGGACCTTGATCGCTGGACAAACGATGCAGAGGATCCGAACCGACCGGACAATGGCGAGCCGTCACACGAGCAGTCGATCCAGAGTACAAGGAGGTCGCTGGCGTCCGATGCGCTCGCAATCTTCCTTCACGACTTTCAGGTGGTCCCACAGACGCTCACGCTCAGCGACGAACAACAGACGCGTTGTAGCGGTTCGGAACTGTACGAGAAGCGCGTCCTCTTCTACTACTTTGTCCAGCGAGAAGCGAGCGAGACGCAGACAGTGATAGCGCCTGCGTTTGACCCACGTCACCACGCTAGTGCGATTGAGATCGTGCCCGAGGTCGCTGGGACGCTCGACGCAACACGGTTGGAGCGCAAAGTCGTCGGCTCGCGTTCAGGACGCACGCAAAGCCCACGCAGTGACTATGCTGCGTACGAAACAGTCTCCGCAAGCGTGCTCGTGCTCGAGGACCGCGCGAGTCTGCTCAGCTGCGGCCACGACCGGCCCACCAATGCAATCGATTCTCTGAGTGCAGAGGACGGTCTCGATGAAGCCGACGGCGTCGCTGGATGCGGTGAGAGGATCGCCCAGTTCCTTCGTCAGCTCCAAGCGTCATCAGGGGCAGAAGCCGCGACGAAGACTGACCTCGAGAGCACGCTTTGCCTTCATGAGAGCCATTACACCAACGACGGACCCGCCGAAGCACGCGGACGGTTGATGCCGGTCGATTGCGATGTGGTTCGTGCTCTGTTGGCTTTCCTGGACAGCGATGACTTCGTGTCGCTCCCAGTACTACAAGACGTCGTCTCGGGACACTCAGGTACGGACTCGAGCTCGGCTCTGGGCGGGCGAGAGTCAGAGCATGACCGTCAGTCACTCGCCGCTCCTGCGAGCGAACACACAACAGAAACCCACAGCTTTCACGTGCAGATACTGGTGCGTGCAGACTCACAGGAGCTAGTGGTGCAATGCTCGCCCGAAGACCGTGGGTTGTTCCCCTCCGATGACACTCGTCGAAGTTTCTCGACCGTGGTCACTCGGGATCGCGTCCTCGCACTGATCGGGGGCGAGGCCGCTGAGTCGCTAGCGCTACTGTGTATCGACGACGACCAGTTGCGAGCCGTACTCGCTCGCTGTCGGGTCTGCAGCTGCCTCAAAAGCTCTCGTGACGACGACAGCGAGGTGGTCTACCTCCGGCCGCAACAGCCAATTGCCCAGGACGACGACGCGCTCGACGACACGCTGATGCCCGGAGGATCTAATCCACTGGCAGCGGAGGCAACCCGGCATCAGCAGCTTGAGACCACGAGACCAGTGACTGGGCTCTCGAATGACCTCACTACAGCTCTTGCTAAGCTAGAAACGCTCGTGCGCGCAGCCACAGCGACACCCACCGACGTATCACGAACTGCGCTGGCAACCAAGCTCAGAGAGTGTCTACGGCGCCTCATCACGAGCTGCAACGCGCGCGTCACGGCTCTCACGACGTGCACCGATAGCCGAAGTACAACTGCCGCCTCGGACACCCAGCGGAAGGCCGGGGTGGCTCGATGTCGCCACTGTCGCGACCTGTTGATCCAGCTCGGGAAGAGGGTCCAACTAACGCTCGAACCGAGGGCGTCGTCGCAGCCAAAGAGCGACGCACTCGGATCGGACCAGTTGGCGCGTGTAGCGAAGCTTGTGCGCAAGACTGTGGCCCAAGTGGAAGCGCAAAGTCTCCTCGTCCAAGCGTGGGAGACGCCGGACGTGCGCGTGTCCAAATTGCAGCTCGACCGCCGCGTTTGGGCGAGCGGGTTCCCAGACCCCGAGTTCTACCGTGAGGGCGACGCCCGAGAGGCTGCGAACAAGAAGCTTCAGCGCAAGTTGACCCGGCAGCTCGTGCAGAAGCGACACCAGCGGTCGTAGCGATACACACTCGGGACTACTGTAGTGCGTTCGCATATCACCACGAGAGAGAGAGCGAGAGAAGCAGACAGTGGACTTCAACCAAATGCACTCTCTCTATATTCTCACTCTTGACTGCCTAGTAGTGTAGTGGCCGCCTCAGACGATCTTCACCTCGATGCGCTCGCTGTCAGGCTGAGATTTGCGACCGTCAAAGTCTGCAAAGCACGCGTAGGAAGAGAAGGCGGAGCGACAGATGGGGCAGCGGTCGATCTCTCGCAGGCACGGGCGGCAGACGCAGAGGTGGCGACACGGCAGCAGCACCGCCGCCTGAGCTCGCTCGAGGCAGATCACACACTCGCTGTCGCCGCGACCAAACATCTCCTGCTGCTCCAGCACTCGCGTGCGCGTGGCTGTGAGCTGTCGCACGACTGCGACGACGTTCGGAGGGGTGGTGGCTGCGGCTTTGGGCGACAGGTCGACGGCGACGCACTGCCACAGCACGACAGTGTCGCAGCTGGGAGCAGCCTCAAACCCCACGCACGCGAGTGTTCCGACCAGCACCACAGCGTCGTAGCGTCTGCCTGTGTCGTTAAAGTCCGCAGTGGACGCTCTCGTGGGCGGCAGGTCGCTCTCCACCACCTCCGTGAGCAGCGACTGAATCTCGTCAGTAGAGCTCCTCGTTCTGCTGTACGGCATCTTGACGAGAAGCGCGTGCTCACCGCTAGTCTCGAGCCTGGCGACATGAGAAAGGGAAGGAAGACGCCAGCGAACAGTCCCATGTGAGTGGCGCACCAATGCGTACAGACGCAATCTCCAGCTCAAGACCCACCGACCTCTGTGGCGGGGACGCAGAGAGAAAGCCCTTGTCTCCAAACAGGTGCTCGAGTGAGCAGCTTGCGCCGGTCGCGGCCCGGCAGCGCTCGTCTTCCCGCTCGTTGTCGTCGTCCTCCAGCCGATGGCGCCGGGTCTGACGACGCACGAGCGACAGAATCGATGGTAGTTCGACTGCATGCTGGCCAAAGGTCTTGTGTGGGGCTGGGAGTCGGTGGAGCATTGGGAGGTGCCCTCGACTAGGAGAGTGTGGGCTGGAGATCGGAGTCGTACGCGCACTGCATTGCCAGTGCTGGAGCTGGAGTAGCGCATCTGTTCGGACGCCCCAGAACACTTGCACGACGCACTTGGTGCTCGAACGGACCGTGAACGACAGCTGCAGCGCGGACTCTGTCTTGTCCTGGAAGTACTGGTCTGCACTCGTCATCGACGTGCCTGTGCCGCTCACTTTGAGCGACACCAGTGGGATCTCGAAGGGTTGTCGCAGAGTGACCATCTTGGTGGACTCCACCTTGTGCTTCGTGCGCAGGAGCTGCTGGAAGTGCCATAGCGAGGCGTCTTCGAGGACGTGGAGACTGTGTGCACCAGAGAGGACGGCTGTGAGTTTCATGGTATCTGCCTCAACTGCAAAGTGAATGCTGTCCTGTCCTGTCGGCATATGTGGCAGGCAGCGCACCTTGGTCCTAGATCGCGGAGCTGGAGGAGCTGAAGACAAGAAACGAGTCTGTTAGTAACTTCACCTCCTGGTGTGTTTATGTCCGACAAGAGTGGCTGGCGCACCGCCTCTGAGCGGACTGCAAAGCGCACGTCCACGAGCGTGAGGATGAGCTGCGAAAGGCGCAAGAGCCACCCCACGAAACCACATGTGGTGACGACGACCACCAAGTTCCAGAGCTCCGGCGCCAGCGGCGGCGCCTCCACACCAAGCGACAACATCATTCGATTGTGTCGTTTCGTGCTTCTTTTCAGATTTTTTAAAATAAATTCAACTTGAAGTGGCCATTTTTGGATTGGGATGTCACTCTCAAAATGGATACATCCCTGTTGAAGGGAACTCGGAGAGTCAGTCTACAACGACAGCGGTGTGTTCGACGCCTTGTTGAGCACTGCAAACGCCATCGAGTCCATGATGCCCATGATCTGCGTCCATACAACCAACGAGTGAGTGCGACAGGGCGATGGGGCGACAGGGGCGCTAGCTTTGCCGGTCGAGTCGCGAGTCCGACGTACCGTGAAGACGCCGCCGACAATGGCGCAGACACTCGTGAGGAACTGCAGCAGCCCCTTGCGGTACTCCTCGATGCGGAACATGATGGGCGAGAACGAGTACGCGAACGACACCACTGCAGCCATACGACACCAGCAGCAGACAAACCCATCCAATAGCGTCCGTCAGTCAGTCAGTCAGCACTTGTTCACTCGCTTGGGGTGCTCGCGAAGATGCAAACGCACTCGGAAGCCCCTTCTCGTTTGTCGCCGTGAGCTCACGGAAGTGCTCCGTCGCAGAAAACTGGTTCGTCTCCACGCTCGGCCCAGAGAGCGGCGCGTACTCGGTCGGTACCACCTTCATACAACAACACAACAGAGCACATGAGACGACAGTCAGCACCCAATCAATCGCTCAACGACAGCCATAGCACACTCCCACACTCGCACACCTTGACAAAGTACTGGAACGTGCCGCGTGCGCCGTTGTGCAGAAGCTTCTGGCGCTTGTCGAGCGGGTTCTTCATGTCCTGGAGGTGTGTGGGTCGCCCATCGTCCAGCAGTACCAGCAAGACCACGTGTAGCTGTCAGTTGCCTGCCTGCACGATAGCCGACGCTGCCGCACCAGTCCCAACGACGCTGCGACCACGAACCGGGTAGAGCTCGCCGAACGACATTGAGAGCACCGTGTGCGACGTGTCAAAGACCTTGAACGTGGCGTCCACGAGGTCCTGCTGCGAGAGGTACCCGTTGCGGAAGTACTTGGACGGCGCAAAGTAGATCTTCCCAGCCACCTAACAACGTAGAACGAACGAGAGAGTGCGTCACGTGTTGCGCCTGTTAGCTGAAAGCGGAACACTGTCGTCACGCCGTAACGCCACCCACACACCCATCCACGCACGCACCTTGGAGATCAAGAGCGAGCCCTTGATGCGGCATCCTTCCTTCACGTCGCCACGCAGAATCGTCTCGACCTCCGCCTCTTGGCACTGAAAAATAGTGAGAGAGGCAGTCAGCGTCTACGGAACAAAGCAGCCCTCCAGCAGCCCCAGAGAGAAAGAGAGAGAGGACCTGTGTGATGGTGTGGAAGCTCGGCATCTGCCACCCTCTGCGCGCGTACGCAGCCTTCACTTCGTCACACGTGTTGCAGCACTAGCCAATAGAGAAAGAGAGTGAGTCAGAGTCCGTAAGAGCACGTGAGGAAAGCAACGAACGGCCGAGAGGTTGGTTCCGTACGTCGTCGTCTGTGCCAGCACTGTAGCAGCTCCCACACGCAGGTCTGGACCGGACCACCCGTTGTCAGTCGTCCGTCGTATATCTCACTGGTCATTTCCAAGCTCCTCATACAGAGACAGACACGCACCTGTCGCTCTTCTCTTGCAGCGCCGAGTGGTTCGTCAGTGCGCCTCCAATCTCCACATAGAAAGAGAGAGAGAGTCAGTACCAGGACGACTCTCTATAACTCCTCTCTACTGCTCGTCTGCTCGCACCTTCTCGACCACCGACTCCTTCAGCACCTGTCCACTCGCGTCCAGCGACGTCTTCTCAATGTTGTGCGCAATGTCGAGCTTCACGTCGCCCGACATGTCGGACGTCTCCACAGCCACGATCGCACACGGCATCCTGGGAACCCAGTGTTTGGTCCAGTGCGTGCGTCAGTGTGGGTAGGAAGGTGGGTAGGTTGGGACGGAAAGCCGCACCGTGGGAACTCAATGTCAAAGTTCACGGGCACAAAGTGGTTGCGGGTGCCGTCGACCATCATTTTGTCGACCGTGTCCTGCAGTCGAGCGGTCGTGTGGAGTGAGGGAATGACGGAGCGTCACAACACATACCTGCTTACTGAATGAGAGAGAGGGACGCACCACTGCAAAGTAGTAGCGCACTTCCGACAGCAGCAGAAGCGAAATGAACGCGAACGCCAGCAGCGAGACTGAGGAAGAGGGAGGAGGAGGGGCAGAATACTAGATGTTAGCCACTCTCACTCACTCACAGTGGGAATGAATGGAGGCCAGCGCCGCGAGCGAGCGACAGAGAAAGAATGAAGAGAGAGGCACGTACAGAGTCCGCCTTGCATCGTCCGCACTTTGAACTCCTCGATCGTCTTGGGGTACGCGTCCATGCGGCGCAGCGGCGCGAGCCACGCGGGTCCTGCGGTCGCCATTGTCGTCGCTCTTGCTCCTGCTCTTTTCAACCTGAAAATCGGTATTTATTCAGTGAGCGGAACTGCTGCTGCGATCCAGGATTTTTAGGACTACATGTCGGTTTAGTACAGTTGCAGTTGGAAATCTGTCCACCTCCCATCAAGTTTTTATGCCTCTTGAAAGCAACAACTCTGTCCAATCCCGAATTTGAGCGAAAGTACGCGCAGCAAGGTACCAGCTGCGGGTTTCGCAGCACCGGGTTTCGGATGGAAAAGGTACCAAACGAGCCACTAAACGGAGCGACGTTAAAACCTCTAATACCGATCTTGTATAATACAGTGCGCGCCAATTGGTTAGCCGCACTTTCATTTTTCTGGATTTTTGTTGTTGTCGTCCATTTTTCGAATTTCCGAAAAGACCATCGCAATTGCCCCGATTTTGTGGTTCCCGTGGTGCTTTTGTTGTTTTGAAAACTCACTTTTTGGCTGAGCAATGGATTATAACCCAATACCCTACCTGACTCAAAA
>JAASFJ010000872.1:0-14547 GCA_023333755.1 Globisporangium uncinulatum
CTGGCGCGATACACACTCATGTCCTGCATGCTGTCCACTCGGGTCTGCTCAAAGAACGCCTGGGCTCGCGCGTACTGTTTAAGGCGCTGCGTCTGGAGCTTCTCGCGCTTCTTCCGCTGCTTCTCGTCCGAGTGGACAGCGGACTTGTTGAGCTTTTTCTCCTCCTTCCGCGTCAGTCACTGCTGGTCGACAGCGTACAGCCACGGCTGTTGCTGTACGCTGTCGATCGCTTTCTCGAGTAAGCTATTATCCGTGACGACGAGAGCAGCTCGTGTAACTCGAGGCAACGATTGCTTTTACCTATGACTTCCTCAATCCATCGTTTACGGAATACCGTAAAGAGCGGAACATTGTGTTCTACATGGTCTCGCTACGCTGGTATCCACGAACACTCCGCCTCAGAGGCATTAGGAGTGTCGTTGCTCAAGTCCGAGCTGGTTTCGTTGTCCAGAACTAACCATCCACGAGATTGCGATCTTTATGTTGTTGTAAAAAGAAGCAGCCATGTGGAATAGAGCCGGGACAGAGAAAGCGAATGTTTTTTTATCCTGAAATTCATTATGCATTTCCTAATTTTTTGAGAATCACAACAAATGGACAACTTTCTGTGCGATTCCACCAGCTGTTCAAGAATCTCCATTCGCGTCGCGCTGCATCCCAGTTGTTTCTAACCTTTGTTGTTGCCGACGCTGCTAATGTAACAGTGAAATGGACGGAACCAAGTGGCCTTTGTGAGCGCGTTGCTTCGCTTGTGGTCTGCTCATCGATCAAGTCGGCAACGTTGCGGATGCTGTTGTGCTCGTTGCGAGTCAGAGTGGTGAAAAAAATCGAGTGATTGTTTGTCGCAATGTCGGGGATCCACTCACAACCCGACGACCGCTCTCTTGCATTCACTATATCGCCCAGATGCTCCACGAGAAATTCAGCCATTCCTCACACTCCCTCTCTTTCTTCATGCTCGCTTCCTCGGTGTTGCGTGGCCGCGCTGTGCTCTCCATGCTCACACTCTTGATCTGTCGCCCTCTGCAATCCCTGCAGCCAGCTGCGCGCACCGTTCGCCGCGCCGTCGCCGCTGCTGTCGCCATTCTCAAGTGTCTGGACCGAGCCGCTCGCTCGCTCCCCCTCCCTATCCACCACGTGCCGCACAGTTGATACAACCGAGAGCCCCGCGCACCCGCCGCCACCACCGGGTCCCGCTCCTGCTCCACCTCCAACTCCTGCTCCAACTCCACCCACGGCAGTCCCAGCAGCTCCCGTGCCACCTCTCGTGCCAGTTGCAACGTCCAGCGCCTCGTCGGCCTCCGAGCCAGCGCCCGAACCGCAGCCTTCGACGCCTTCCAGTATGACGGCCGCGTCCGCAGACGACGACAGCAGCCACAAGCCCCGCGGCTTCATGCGTGCAGTCGGCGGGCTCTTCCACCGCCGCAGCGCTCGCGACTCGGAGTCGCGCCACTCGACGCTCGATGCCCCAGTGCCAGCGCCCCAGGAGCACGAGCAGAGCGCGAGCGCGGCCTCGAGCGTAGCTCCTCGCAGTCGCACACAAGAAGACACGCAAGCGACGACGCTGAGTGCGTCAAACGCGAGCGCATCAGCTGCAAGCCGCAGCCGCGACGCGAACAACAGCACGCTGAGCGGGAGCAGCAAGACGAAGCTGCGCACAGCTGCGCGCAACGTTGTGCGCAACCCGTTCCGGAAGAAATCGAGCGAGTCGCTGGACGAAGTGCTCGCGGTGTCGTCGAAAGACTCGGACGGCACCGCGCCGTCGGACGACGATGATGATGACGAGCCTGCGTACGCGACGCAGTTCCTCTTTTACTCGGGCTCAGCGGAAGACAATGCGTTCAAGCCCGAGAAAGTGCACTCGACTGTGGTCGAGATTGACTACAGCGCGATCCGCCCGTCGCTGACGCTCCACATGCCCGTGTTCTTCTCGCCGCCGACGGAGCAGACGGCGCTGCGACGGAGCAGCATCCTCACGGACCCGCGCGAATACGAGCTGTAAGCGCACTCTTTCTGTCTCCTCTCTGTTATCTCCGTTGTGCCCGCCTTAGGCCTGCCGTCTGCTGCTGGGAGCTGGGGTGTCCCGACTGTCCATTGTCCTCTTTCTTCTCCTGTCTCGAGCGAGCAAGACGTGCTAATGCGAGGTCTCTTGCGTGCTTCCTGGCAGCCGCGCGAGTGACGCCGCACAGCTCAAGGGCGACGACAAGCGCGCAGCTGACGACGCTGCGGAGCAGGAGGAGGAGAAGACGATGTGGTTCGACGGCGTCTCATTCTGAGAGTGATTGCGAATGTGGCTCGAGTGAACAGCGTCGAGCGAATGGACGATGCCAGAAGAAGTAGAAGAAAACGTGGAAAAACACGGAAGCAGAGAAGCTTAACAAACGGCAAGCGTAAGTGGGGACAACAGCAGTCGGAAGTGGACACCAGGGACCAAGTGACTGTCGGACCAGTTGCGCGCATAGATTATTTAGCTAGCGGTAGTAAGGAACAATTGAATGGAGTGTTGATGAAGAAGATGTTGTTGCCATCCCTTGCATGCCTTGCGCACTCAACGGGGTCACGACCATCGTGACAACACCAGTGTTGACACTGTGCAAGCGAGTAAGTAAGCAAGTGAGTGAGTGTGTGCGAAAGCGGGTGCGAATGAACGAACCCGTTAGCCCACGGTGCCACTGTGGTGCCACAAGTCCCGCGAGTATCTTTCGATTCGTATGCATCCGAGAGAATCCGACCTTGAAACGAGCCAGTTCCATTCAGTCGCGACTGGGGGGAACAGCGCAATAGCTCCAGTACCGTATCGACACCTTGCACATGCGTCTGCGGTGCGTGCGGATGTACCGTATGGACAACCGCCGCTTTGGCACGCGCTCACATCCCGAGTCTTTGCCTCCCGGCCAAGCAGATCCCGCGTCCGTCCCCAGACGGCGGAGATACCTAGCGGCAGCTCCAGCAGCTCACCAACACCGCCTTACGCGCTTGACGCGTCCAAACTACTGTACTTCCTGTAGCGACAGCAACAACGCCACATTCGTCCACGACTGCATCGCGTGCGACTCGACACAGTAAACCACAGAAAGAAGCGCAGGAGTGAACATCGTGTGATGACCGCAACCACCACCTCGCAGCCACATCAGCAGCCAATCGGCTGCTGGCGCGCACTGCGCCGCATCTTCACCAAGCCGTTCAAGCGCAGCCACTACAAGGTGCGCAAGACGTACTCGGACCCGCTCGAGGTCGAAGTCTCGCACCGCCCGCGCTTCAACTCGCCGTCGTCGCACTCGCACTCGCACTCGCAGTCGTCGCGCTCAGCGACCGCAGGGCGCTCGGACCGCTACTCTGGCGGCTTCGTGACGAACGTGTCGTCGACGTCGAGCTTTGACGGCGCGACGTACGAGCTGCAGTACGAAGCAGCGATCAAGCGGACAGACTTTATGTTCTACTGTGGGAGCGACACACCACGGTCGAGCGACGGTGGAGACGGCGGCCGCTTCAGCTTTGCGCCGTCCGAGTTCAGCGAGGGCGAGGAAGCCGCAAGTGACGCGCACAGCGGCGACACGGAACGCGTGAGCCTCGTCGCGACGCCGCGGATCGCGCGCAACATCCCCGTCTTCTTCTCACCACGCAACGCTGTGCCAATGATGCCGCGGCCAGTGCGCGAGCGCAAGGAGAAGCCCCGGTCCATGCGACTCGCGAGCACGCGCGCACCCATGTTCATCAACGTCCACCCCGTGCGCGGCCGAGGAGCCGACGCGCTCTGAGTCCCAGGGCGCGTCATAACACAATGGGAGAATGCAGCAACGCGGGTGGTGGGTCATGAGAAAATGCTGCTTGCGTTCGCGTGCGTCGCACCATATCTGGGCTCGTTCCTGTGCCACGTGCACCAGGCGTCTCGCCACCACGATCGCAACCCGCCACCACGATCGTGTGTGCTCGTTTGAATTCCAGTCCGTCCTGCCAAAAACAAGCTTATTCCTGTCCAAAGAAAGAGTTCAGACTTGAAATATCTATTTGGGCAGTTGGGAAACCGACTCGATGTTCCGTGAAAATGGGTACAGTATCCATACTGGTATGGTGTCACCCTTGTTGCTTGATTGGAAGCATGTAAACTGCGCAGCTGGTCTCGCTGCATGTTCTGCTGTCGCCAGGTCCTCTACATCCATCGCTTCTGCAGCCAATGAAGTTCATAACCCAAGTTGCCAGCTCCCAGCGACATTCACTCTTGATTGTCAGTTACCCCAAGCACCTTTACATCCGCCGCCACACATCTCACAATGCGCGGTTTCATGCGCGCACTCGGCCTCGGCGGCCTCTTCCGCCGCTCGCACACCGCCTTCGACATGAGCAGCAGTGTACTGCGCCCCGTCTCGAACCCGTTCCTCAGCGCGCTCGACAGCAGGTTGTCCACGCGCTCGGTGCGTGAGAGCTCGATCGACGAGCGGCCGCAGTTCCTCTTCTTTTGCGGCTCCGAGTCGATCGCCGAGCGCCTGTCGGCGAACGCCAGCCTGCGACGTGACTCGATCTGTGATGTCACGCCGCCCGTCATTTCGCACCGCATGCCCGTGTTCTTCGCCGCACACTGCGCTTTCCCGATGCACTCGCCGACCGCCGCCGCAGGTGTCCGACCGAGCGCTTCGATCTTTAACTAGGCGGGTATAAGCGACGACGGCGGTCCAGTCCCGACGGTCGAACGACAGACCAACAGACCAACCGACCGACCATCGCAGAGTGTGTGTGTCTTCCCTCCCAGTCCAGTGAATAACTTAGCAAGCCCCATCCTGTTGGTGCCACAAACAACGACAGTGAAGGCGAGCACCGAGCAGCTGAAGCCCAGCGACCGAGTGAGTACGATCGAGAGACGAACGAAGCCTCTCGCGACGACTCTTTGAAGCCAGCCAGCAGCTTGAGAACCAGGAGATCCAGTTGCGCAGCCCCAGCACTCGCCTCCTCCTCCTCCAGAAGACGAGAGCAGTCCTCTGGAAGGTTCGGCTTTGCTCCCTCTGATCTCTCCTTGATGTCCACCACCCGTAGTGTTTTCCCAACTCCGACGCCATAGCACAACATTCAACACAGCCACGACCGCCATTGGAAGCGGTCGCGTGCTCGAATGTGCCCATTGAACGAATCAACATGATCAACAGCATTTCCACTTCTCCAGTGTCTCCAACAGCACCCTGCCACAACATGTACTATACCGGTATCGAGTGTACCAACCAGTACGGTACTGGTCAATAGAACAGAGGTTCACCTACAGTATAAATACACCACCCGACACACTTCAAGTTAGCAGAGGAAGGGGACTCTCGCGTACTTGGTTTCGCACAGAAGGCGCCGCTGTGCGTCGAAATGCAGGTCCTGGAAAGTCCGAACACGCCTGCGAGGTTCGTCCTCTAGCGCATGCAGCGTCCGTTCCCACCCACAACGTTGTCACTTTGGCTGACGATGGTCCGAAACCTCGCTTCCGTGGGGTGCGCAGGTGCGAGACCGAGCACCGGCGTCGACGGCTGCTCCACCTACTCGAGCGTGAAGAGAGCAGAACGCCCAGGTCCGGTCCGATCTCCTTCTAACACCTCTGAGGCTCCACTTCACCACCGCTGCTGACTGTCGCCACTCTGTTCGCACTGTGCTACTTTCCGGATCTACTACACCCATTGTCATCAGGAACCTCCTTCG
Organism: Globisporangium uncinulatum; assembly: GCA_023333755.1. Classification (NCBI taxonomy): domain Eukaryota; phylum Oomycota; class Peronosporomycetes; order Pythiales; family Pythiaceae; genus Globisporangium; species Globisporangium uncinulatum. The sequence goes on from JAASFJ010000872.1 coordinate 5,671, forward strand.
AGCCTCTCAGAGCCTCCCGTCACTGCCTGACAAGCTCCAGTCTCGCACGATCGCTTCTGTAAGCTCAACCTCCCCACCAAAGAAGCTGCTCGCTCCAGCGGCGTTCCTGTCGCCTCTCAAGACATCGAGGAGGAGACTGAACGCCACGACGGACTTCCACTCCTTTGGCGATCCACCTCCAGTCGCTTCCACTGCAAACAACAATCCCACAAAGACTGCCACGGACCCTCCGATACGGGACTCACTCAGTCCCCGGCAGGCTCGAGACACGCACACGACACACTTAAAGCCATCGCTGTGGACGCCGTCCCCTGTACGCACCGCCTTGAAGACACAGCGAGGCGACCGAGACCAAACGGACGCCAGTGTCCCACGACCACCCACCGACAATCAGCTAGTCCAGCAAGAGATCGCGCACGAAGCCACGCTGTACGAAGGTCTCCGCGTTTGCAACGATGAGACCGACAGCGCTTCTCAGTCCTTTAACGAGTCTCTGCCTGCGCGTCCGTCCGCAGCTCCAAGCTCGCAGAAGAGCGTGGGCTCGTCCAGGCTCGCGAGCGAGCGGTTCAAGTGCAGCGCTTCCAGTTCGAGCAGGTACTGTCGGTGCCCACTCGCTGCTGTCCACTGCTTCTCGTCCGCTCTCTGCCTCACGACGTGCGTGCGCTACGCAGATGACCCGCAAACAAGAGGCAAAGAACGAGCGCAAAGTCGACGTGAAGGCGTTCGCTGAGCATCTCGAGTGGGAACAAGCGCAGCTCGCAACTGCGACGCAGCAACGAGAAGAGCAGCTGCTCTGGAAGCGCAGGGCGGTGCGTGAGGCGCAGCTGCGTGCGATGGAGCTCGAGCGGCGGCGGCACACGATCGCTCGCCTGGCCACGAGCTTCTTTGACAAACTCGCAGTCTTGAGTGCACCGGAAGCCATGGAGGTCGTCGTGGAGCTCTTGCGACCTTGTCGACACTTGAACAGTGCTGGTTTGCACGAGGGGAATCTCACGGACGGCTCTGCGTGGTGCAGGCGTTCCTGGCGAATCGCGAGCAGCTCTTCGAGCGCTGCGTTCACCAGCTCCAGGACCATGTTGAGGACGGGCGGGAACTTGAGCGCTTTCAGGTGACACGAACGAGCCTTCCACCGTTCAGTTTGGCTGCTACTACAGGACTACTTCTACTCGGAACGCCAACGACTGAAAGGAACGGTGTCCGTGTCTGGTTGCAGTCGGAGATCCACGAGATGATCGAGAGAGCGCACAGTGACCTCAAGTACCGAGTGCGCAGTCACGAGCGAGAAGAGGTACGATCGCCAATGTTCGCTGCTCGCTTTCACCCGAGAGCTAGCGACCTTGGCGACAACCCCTCACTCACCTGCGACGGACGCCCGCCCTGTGCTCAGTTCCTGAGTGGCGAGAAGACGCGGGCGGTCGTGGCGGTGCAGCACACGCGTCTCGAGCAACTCGAGACGCTCCGACTCGCAGCCAATGATCGTCGGACGCAAGAACGCTACGAGCGCGAACAGGTCGAGCGGGACCAAGCGACGCTCGACCGACGGACTTACGGCCGGGACATGGCCCGCAAGCAGCAGGCGCTCGAACTCGGCTCGGTGAGGCTCGGGTGCTACACAAAGGGAAGGGAGAGAGGGAGGATGACTCACTCACTGTGCTGATTGTCTTTGCCCACCCGCCTTTGACTCAGCGAGTCGCCCAGCAGATCCGCGACAACGCTGACGCACGCACGACGTTCGCTGTCGCAGTCCACGGGACGAGTCCGAGTCCGGTGCGTCATTGGTTGCTGGTTTGTGGGACTGGGGGGGGGCGTTCGTCATGCGAGCGAGTGGGTGGAGTGTGACTCTCTCTCTCGTGGCTCTGGATCGGCAGCTCTACCGGACGCCGTGGTGGTCGGACGAGTCCGCTGATCGCCTTAGAGGCTTCGAGCGACCGCCTCCGACTGCAACAACAACGACTGAAGCGACAACGACAACGACAGTGAGACCGACGCTTTCAACCGCCCACGGCAAGAAGAGCTGTCGGTGGTACGACTGAGAGAGAGAGACACCAACCAAGTAGACGACCAAGGAGACGCGGCTGAGAAGCGCATCTTTACGATCCAAGGCTCTCTCTCTCGCTTGCTCTCTCTCTCTCTCTCTCAGTCTCTCAGTCTCTCAGTCTCTCTCACTGGAAGAGCTCGGGCGTCTGCTCCTCCACGTACAGCAGCGTCGAGTGGACCTTCTTCTCCCACCCGTCCAGTCGGTTCACGAGCTCCTGGAGCTGCGCACTGTCGAGCACGCGCGGCTGGACCCACGACACGCGCACGACTTCGTCCACTTGGTCAATCGCGCCTTTCACCAGCCCACACGCGAGCGCGCGCATCACGAGCCACTCGACTTGGGTCGGTGGCAGCCGCGTGGCCGCTGCAATCTCGTCAAAGCGGAGCGTCCGCGCGTGCGACGGGCGCTGGAACACGAGCACCATGAGCGCCAAGAGCGCGAGCTTCTCTTTCACGTACGCAGCCTTCAAATGGAGCGCTGGCTGCGCGTCAAACTCCCGCTGGTGCGTGTGGACGAGTGCGTTGAACGCGTCAATGTCGCCACGGTTGAACGCGAGCAAGAGCTGCGCGAGCCAGTGCTTGTCGGTCCCATCCAGCGCTTGGAGCGCTGGGGTCGCCAAGACTTCGCCAAAGTTGAACACGTTCTCGCCAGTGAGCGCAGCGATGCTCAAGTCGACCGCCAGTGTGAAGCGCTCAGAAGCGGGGAGCTCGTCGTACGGCGCGTACGCGAGGAACATGAGCGCGTTCTTGTAGAACCGGTCGGCCGGTCCAACGGCGCTGTAGTACGCGCACGCGGCCCGGTAGTACGCTGCGTGGACGACTGGCTCAGCGCCCACGAGCGCTTCGACCGTCGGCTTGAGCGTGTCGAGTGCGCTCTTGACGTCTGCGTGGAATGCGTCGCCTTGCAGGAGCTGGAGCCGCACGAGCTGCATCGTACAGAGCAACGCGGCTTCATGGCTCGCGTGGACGCTCGGGGCCGCAGCGACGCTGGCGAGGAACGTATGGGCGTCCGCAGGGCGGTCGAACTGGCCGCTGGCGGCAGTGGCGATCGTGACGAGACGCACTTGGTTGAGTTTACTGGCGATTGGCTGCACGAACTCAGTGAAGAGCGCGGGGAGGTTGAGGGGCGCGCGGTGCGTCGATGGGTCGTTCACGAACGCCTCGAGTGCGTCCGTGAGCTCATGGTAGAGTCTGACGAGTGGGGTCGACAACAATGGGTCAGTGCAAACGATACCAGGCGGATAGGAACGCAGCAGCGGAGCAGCGACACGCACTTGCGCACGAAGAGCTCTTTGAGCTGCTGGTAGCGAGGCGCGAGCTCTGGGTACGCGATCTCCTGACGCTCGATGAACTCCATGGGGGCGATGAGGGGGGCGAGACGTCCTTGGTGTGTGCTTGCGTGCTTCTCGGGCTTTTGGATCGCGTCGTCGCAGTGAACGGAAGAGCGTGCGAAAAATAAGGGAATCAATCGGATTGATACGGCTAAGTACGATGGTGAACAGTATTTGCTGAAATACTGCCGCCCATGTGGTTACGTTTGGTTACGTTTCGGGAGAGACGGGTTACTGTCCTTGAAAGTCGCTGATTATCTGATTTAGACCACCCAGTTTTGTAGTTTTTGTGGCGGGTGGCCATTTGTCCACATTCGTGCCAGTGTTGAATCACCCACTCGTGTGTGGTCGGCACCGCCACGCTTGATCGATTCCTCTTGGATGGATTGAAAGGAGCGCATGGCATCACGCGTTGGCTTGAGCATCGAGTACGTTTTGATCAGTGTTCACCCTGGAAATACTGGTTGTCCGGTGTGTCCCGAGCTGCACAAAAGCTCACCGGTTTTTTGGGAAGTTTGGACAGCGCAATCTTTCGATGCGAGTCCAAAGTGAACGACTTCGTCCTGCAAACGAGAAGAGATTTGGGGTACATACACACAGCAACTGTGTGTAAGGACAGCTCCTTGCATGCCAAGCTTTCTTATCAGTCAAGCGAGAAGCTGTCAAGTGCGGCGATGCGCCGAACAATGTCTGATCATGGAGGGTCCAGAACTTCCTGGACTTCTGTACACTGGATTTGTATCAAGTCAGTTGAATCAATCCAATCAGTTCACGGGTACACTTTTTGAAATCTGTGTGTAAAGTCCCCCGTTTCAGATGCAGGATGCTGCCTTTTCGCAACAATATAAGTCTATTTTTAGCTGAAATCATAACCGTTTAAAATGGACATTTTGTTTACAGTGTCCCCCCAGTCCACTCGCCACTCTCCCATGCCCATTCGCAAACCTGCCGAGCAGCGCTCAAGTCCATCGGTCGTTCCATTCCGGTCCGCTCGCCGCCTCTGCTCTTGTCATGGCGACGACCGCTCTGCAACAGCAGCGCCTGCACCGCACTGCGAACGGCGTCATCGCCGTTGCGCGCGTGACCAAGAGCTCGTACTGCGACCACGCCGGGTGGGCGTCCAAGCAGGGCTCAATCATCAAGTCGTGGAAGCGCCGGTACTTTGTGCTCAAAGGCCGGGAGCTCATCTACTTTGCCGAGCGGTCACCAAGTGGCAAAGGCATTGACGAGAAAGGCCGCTTGCGTATCGTTGGCGTTGAGTTTACGCCCGAGTTCAGCAACGGCTTGCTGCTGAAAGGCGAGCTCAAGAACCAGAGTCTCAAGCTCCAGCTCGAGTCGAACGCCGAGAGCCTCGAGTGGTACGCGCGCGTGAAAGAAGCGCTCCAAGACGGCGGCAACGGAGCCGCCAATAGCACGAATGGCACAAATGGCAGCAAACACGGTAGCGCCAATGCTCCAGTGACCATGCAGGGCTGGCTCTTCAAAGAAGGACAGAACTTCAAGACGTGGAAGAAGCGGTACATGACGCTCACAGGCCGCGTCATCAAGTACCACGCGAAAGCGCACGAAGCGCCACTCGGGGAAGCGACGGTAAACGACTACAACATCAACGCAGCGAAGCCGTTCGCACTCGACATCTTCTCGGACCACAACCGGATCTTCCGGATCGCCGCCGAGTCGTTTGCCGACATTGAAGCGTGGGACCACGCGATTGCGAAAGCGATCCACAAAGCGCCGTGCTTTGGTGACCCGTACGCGAACCAGACAACGCCGTTTCTTGGCGACACGTTCGCGGACGCGTGTGCGTGCGAAGGGTGGCTCTACAAGCGCGGCCAGCGTGCGACTGCGTGGAAGAAGCGGTACTTTACGCTCACAGGCTTCCAGCTCGCGTACAGCGAGAGCCCAGGGGACGCGCACCCACGGGGTGAAGGCTCAGTGGTGGACCTCATGCTCGGTGACGACGACGGTGCGAATGCGCTCGAGATCCAGCTCGACAGTGGGCGGACGCTGAGTGTGAGCGCCGACTCACGGGACGAAGTGGCGCGCTGGGTCGACGCGATCTGCGCGGTGCTGGACAAGGACCCGTCGAGTGTGGAAGTTGTGCGGGCGTCAACGGCTGCTGGACGAGGGAGTCTCGCATTGGGAGCGAGTAGCCGGTTGTTACGACGAGGGACGAGTGGGAATGGTGGGACTGGGGGTCGTATGAGTGCTGTCGCAGAGAGTAGGAACCTGTCGGTGGCGAGTGGGAACAACGACGATGACGACACCGGTGATGACAAGGGCGACGACATGAACAACAACGACAATGGGGCCGACAACGACAGCGACAGCAACGACAGCTTCGTGGAGCGGCGCAAGACCGGGTGGCTCAAGAAGCAGGGCAAGAACTTCAAGTCGTGGAAGCGCCGGTTCGTGGTCGTCGAAGACAGGGCCGTGACGTACTTTGAGCAGCTGCACGAAGCGCCGAAAGGCAGCGGCTTCATTGACCGCGTGGCTGTGAACCCAGGCTTCCCCAACTGCCTCGACATTGCGCTCACGACCGGCCGTGTGCTGCGTGTCTCGACCGAGTCGCCGGACGAGATCCGCGCGTGGTTCCAGCACATAACCGACATCTTAGAGAGCGCAGGCGACCCAGCGTCGCCTTCACGTGGTCGCGCCAGCAGCAGTGGGGGGCTCTTGCGGCGCCAGTCGAGCTCGCTCGACACTGCCGCGGCGTCAGCAGAGCCTGGCAAAGGCTGGCTCATGAAGAAAGGCAAGAACTTCAAGACGTGGAAGCGTCGGTACTTTGTACTGGAAGGCAAGAAGCTCTCGTACGCGAGCAACGTGGGCGAGAGTCCGCTCGGGTGCGGCCTCGTGTCGTACGTTACGCTCGGGAACGAGCGGCCGTTCTGCATCGACGTGCGATTCCAGAACGGCCGCATCCTGAACGTCGCTGCGAGCAGCGAAGCCGAGATGCTCGCGTGGTGCAAAGCGCTCCAAGCGTCGATCCGGACGCCCGCCCGGTCGAGCGACGTGACGGAGTTTGACTTGGACGACAACGACGACGACACAGGCGACAGTCGAGCCAGTACTTTCAGCGGACTGCCGCGGCACTCGCTCGGCCAGTCGCGGGCGTCGCTTGGCGGCAGTCGGGCAAGCAGCATTGGTGGCGGTGGTCGGAGTGGCATGGGGCTCGGTCGTGGGAGCTCGTTGTCGTCTAGCGACGACTCGTTCGACGACACAAGCGTGCCGTACACTACCGAAACGGGCCTGGGCCGCGTGAGCCTCGACGCGGGTCTTCCAGGCTGCAGCGGTTGGCTGCGGAAAGAAGGCAGCACGATCAAGAGCTGGAAGCTCCGGTACTTTACACTAAGTGGGACGACGCTGTCGTACTTTAAGAGTGACAATGGCCCGCTGCTCAAGACGCTCAAAGTCTGCCACGTGCTCATCATGCGCACGAAGAAGTTCTGTCTCGAAGTGACGACGGAGAGCGGCCGGAAGCTCCTTATGGCCGCTGACTCGAGCGCTGAGTTCGACCGGTGGCTTGAAGCATTGCGACACGCTGTCGCAGCTGAGAAGAGTCGGAAGGACGGAGGCGCGGCCAACAAGATTGTGCGTCTGTAACCAAGGGAAGCTAGCTCTCCAAGTACATCCATGCAGGAAGTAGTAAGTGTAGGTGTGTTTGAACTCCAGTACCGGTAATTTAACTGGAAATTACAATGTTGTATTTGTCGGACAGGCGTCCCTCGCTTAACGAAGGTTGACACAATGATTGATTTTAAAAGGTTGATTTATTCATTAGAGTACAAGAGTTCGCAGGTACTTTTGCATAGTGAAAATAGATACGAAATCAGACACAAATTTATTCAATTGGAACAGAAGCAAACACACTCACGCCCCAACAGCAGGGAGGATGCCAGGAGGCAACCAACAGCTCGTGGTTACTCTCTCGCAGACAGTCTGAGTGGTTCAGGCTCCGGCTGTACTGACACGGCGGCAAACTGTAGTCCTGGCACCAACGAACAAAGGAGAGCACATCGTTATGTTCAGCTTTATAATGACGTGCTCGCCAATACCAGCGAATGTATCTAATTGACAACGGCTGCGTGGTTTGTAGATGCTGGTGATCAGCAACTCTAGAGCCTGCTTCACCGACTGGCGCTCTTGACGCGGTTTAGTGTGATGTCGGTGCTGAAGTTGCGATCTACGGTGTAGTGAGATCGTGCCAACGTTGCCCCCGCATACTGTACGAGATAAAGTACGATCACCTACCGCTAACTCAAACTTCCTCTACACACAAGCGCTGGCTTAGCTTTACTGCTGCAGCATGACCCCCGCGCGCTGTGATGGTGTTGAACGACCAAGAACCGCTGCTGGTCGCGTGTGAGGTGGACGAATCTCAGCGGCCTTCATGCTTTTTGTCGTTGATGAGTATTTTATGGTGTATCACTCATAATTATTACTGAAACGATTTCAAAAGGGAAATCGAGAAATGCAGGCTTCGTTAAGTGAGGGACGCCTGTATTGGTACAGCTTAAGTGTACACTGTAGGCACTACTGTACCAGTACACTTAAACTGTACCAATACTGGTACCGCGGTGGTACTACTGTAGTCGCATGACTTTCGTGTCGATGCCCTTTCTCTTGATGAAAAGGCGTGCCAAATGATATTGTGCCCGGGCGAAGATTTCAAGACACACCAAACACAAAAGTCAGCGGTATTGTCTGATAAAGTAGCTGCCCCTTTGTCGGCTGGAGACATTGCTGGACCTGCGAGCAAGAGTTTACCAATACTATGAAGTAGGCAATCAACCGCGGGCAGCGTCGTACGCACTGGGACACAAAAAGCTCTTGCCATGCGGAATGCACCATTACATGGTCAATTTCATCTATTTGCTACATGAATTTCAGACAATGCGCACTCAAAGTCATCAATCTAACCAAAAGTGATATAGTGATCAGAAACGTTTTATGCATGAGCAGACATTTCAGAATGTGTGGGAGCTTGCAGCGCCTCGCGCGAAATCGGAAGCACTGTGCGCTCCACATCGCTTTCAAAAAGCCGCTATGGCGAGCACTTGCAGGAAGTGCGCGATCAGCAGGCACCCGCGCGTTTAAAAGAATGCAGAGGCCGGTGAAGACGTACAATTGCCACATGAAGCAATTTCTTTGCCAGCACAGGGCGGCCATTCTTCAACTGCCTGCCAACTCTACGATTACAGAACACCGCTCGCAGTATCTCTAGCTATCTGCAGGTTCTCTGTCAGTAGAAGTGGTGACAAAAGAGCTTTGCGAGCGCGCTTTCGGCCACACGGTTTCCATTCACCAGAAGGCACTCATCGTTTGACGATCATGGACATGCCAGTATAAAAATAGGGGGCTGATAGATGGACACCCCCAAATTACTAATTCGACACCCTCTATATAATAAGCTAGTAGAGAAGAAACCGAGGGAGTGAAATTATTTGAATGAAGCCGCGCCATTCCATAAAAAGCACGATGGTGGCAACAACGACGACCGAGATCCCGA
>JAASFJ010000873.1:0-14541 GCA_023333755.1 Globisporangium uncinulatum
CGGGCTCCAGGACCCCGTGCTCGAGAGCAAGTGCCGCGTCAACTTAGCGTACGGAGCGATGCAGAGCGGCCGCTTCAGTCGCGCCCGTCGGATTCTCGAGCGAGAAGCGGCGGTCGCGGAGCGACTGGCGAGTGCGGAGCTGCGTCACGTTGTCCACGCGGCCCAAGTGTACCTCGCCAAGACACTCCGACTGCACAGGGAGGTCTTAATGCGGGCCACAGCGGCGGCGACGGAGCCAGGGAAAGGACCCGAGCGTCTTCACGACAACTTTTACCGTCAGCGCATTGTGCGGGCGGCGACGTGAGAGCTGGTTGGTCCTTCGTTCGGTGAGGTTCCCACCAGTACCACCACTCCAAGTGCATGGACAGTGAGTGTTGGTCGGCACGACATGTCTATTTCCAATAAACCAACACGATGAGCAGCAGCAGAAGCTTGCGTCCGCTTCCGCGTCGTCGTGGCGATGGTCTGTCCGACGACGTCACGATGCCTGTGCACGGTGGTGACACTGCTCGGCCTGGGCCGCGTGAGTCCGCTCCGCTGTCGCCCTTGTCGCATCTGTCGCCTGGCGACACCCAAGCTCAGCCCCAGCGACTCAGCTCGTCTGCGTCACTCCAGGTACGTGGGCCTTCCATCATCAACAGCCACTGAGAAACGAGAGCAGCAAGTGACAGGTATATAACCTCACGCCTCTCTTCCTCCTCTTCTTCTGTACGTAGGAGCTGGAGGAACCACGACAGCGCAAGGCGGCGTCGTCGTATGTCTCTCGGTACCACTCGCAAGCCAAGTGCGAGCTCGTCAACGCCGACGTCGCGCCGCTCCTCGAGCGCTTCGCGAGCGTGAGTCTGTACCACAAGCCACAGCGGACGCCACTGGCTGTCGCACTGCTGGAGATGACGCACGAGTCACGCCGACGCTCTGCTGTCGACGCCCAAGCGCAGCCGTCACCCCAAGCCACCACTCCGACGACAATGACTCCAGCGCTTCGCACCCAGACGACGCTCAAACGACAGGCGACACAGCTCGTGCTCCAGCGTCGGAGCGCGGACCGGAAGACCGACCCACCAGGACGTTCTGTAGTCGACAGCCGACAGGCCGACACCAGCGGCCACGTCGTCGTCCCGAGCCGGTTCCTCTTCGACGCGACACGGTGGCCCCGGTCCGGCCGGTGCGACTACTGCAGCTGTGCCGGTGGCGACCTCGCGTGTGCGACATGCGACGTGATTGCGCACGCCCAGTGCTTCCTACGCGCGTACGCGGCGTCTCCTTACAAGAGCAAGCGCGCGTTCGTCGTGCCGACGCGCTTCTCGTGGCTCTGTAGCCACTGCCACGCGTCGCTCCAAGACGAGTACGACGAACGCGCACAGCGGGCTCGGCAGCAACACATGGCGCTCCAGCGCCACGTCTTTGGCCAAGTCGTGACTGCGTACGTGCGCATGACGAAGGACGCGGCTGCGTTTCAACACAAGAAGCGAGCGGTTGTCGCAATCCAAGCAACGTTCCGAGGCCACTTGGCGCGTCGTCGGGTCGACCGCCTCCGACGGGCTGTGCTCAAGCCTGCCGCCATCGACAGCATCCGCGTCCACGGCTTCCACGTCCGTGTCGGCGACAGCGACAGCGACAGCGACACTGTCGTCGTAACAGGCGACGACCTCCGGCTCGCGAACGGCTTCACGTGCAACCCGTACGTGTACGTGAGCATTGTCGACGGGAACGACGACGAGAACCAGCTCTTCTGCTTCGAGACGAGCGTGCGCAAGAGCGTCTCAGTGCACGAGTCGGAGGTCGCGTGGGCCGACAAGCTCTTTGTACCCGGCGTTGATGGGAACGCGACAGTCTGTTTCACGCTCTTGAGCAAGAACGGCCCCAACAACTTCTTCCTCGGTCAAGCGGTGCTCCGACTACGCGACACGGACACTGTCGCGACAACGACCGACCTGTTGCTCGCTGACGACGTTGAGATCTTTCCCAAGACGACACAGCGCCAGCCGCTCCGACTCGTTGAAGTCGGCGGAGCGACAAGGCGCCGACGCCACAGTGACAGCCACTGGCCGCTGCTGCGTCGCGAGCGTGGATTCGCCAGTGGTAGGAGTGGGAACCGGCTCTTTGCTACCAACAACAGTGGCTCTGTCGCTCTCGTGCTCAGTGCACGCGTCGCACGGTTCCGTGACGTACACGCGCACTGTGGGTACTTGGGCGTGAAGCACACGCTCGTGAGCGCCCAGACGAGCGCTCGCTGGTGCGTGCTCGCCGACGGCGTCCTACGGCTCTACCGACACTTGGGCGTGACGCTCGCGTCCGACATTGTCGACCTGGCGCAGGCGACAGACGTGCGGCTCGTCGAAGGCACAACGAGCCACAGTATCGGCATCAGAGGGGCACGAGCCATCCGACGTGCACCACTCTGTATTGCGATCCACCACGTCGGCCGCGTGTACTTGCTCCAGGCCGACCGTGCGACCGACAACGCAAGCTGGCTCAAGAAGCTCCAAGCCGCGACCAAGTTTGGTGGCGTGTCGCCTGCGGCGGAGCCATCGGCTGTCGGATCTGTCGGACCATCTGTCGGATCCACTGTCGGATCATCTGTCGGGTATCTTCCAACGGCGCAACGAAGCGACAGCTGACGGCCCGCCTCTCTCTCTCTCTCACCCACCCACACACACACCCTAGGATCGGCCCAGTAAGATAACACACAAGAGACAACACCAATCCACTCAGTGTACATCCATTTGCACCATCCATGATCCACTACCACCACTCGCCAGCTGCCAGCTGCTACGTGGGTTCAGATCGGGCCAAAGTGCATGTCCTGGCCTCCAAGCTCAGTCGCCAGCTTCTCAAACATGGCTTCGTTAAAGTCGTCGTCCGGCACTGCGTACTGCTGCTGCGGGTGCTGGAGCGAACCGTTTGCTGTCGGCGTGCGGCTCTGGTCTTGAAACATTGACTGTCATACACACACATACAAACAAACATATACAAAAAGAGACAGAGCGAGGGGACAAAAAGAAGGACAATACATCGTCAGCTGCAGCTCTCGTATTTCGACACTCGAGGCGACCGACCGACTGGCCCGCGCACCTAGAAGGAAAAATCTAGCGCGTCGTCGACGTCACTTACGTGGAGCGCGAGCGGGAGCGGCTCAACGCTGCCGAGTGACGCGGTCGCGTGCGGTTGTTTCGGGTACGTCTCCCAGAACGACGACGGCGGCGGGTGCTCGCCGAGTCGGGAGCTGAGGCCGAGGCTGTCGGTCAGGTCCTGCTGGAGGTCCCACGCGTCCGTCGTGACGCCATTGTGGCTGTTGTGCGGCAGCTCGCGGCCACTGTCGTCGTCCGACTGGTCCCCCAAGTGCGTTGTCGGGCCTTGGCTCTGCCCGTATCGGTAGCTGTAGTCATCCAGATACTGCGATGCATTCCCCCCATTGCCTGTCGCAGCTGCGTGCTGCGCTACGAACGACTGCGGCGGGTACGCTGCGTAGAGCTGCTCCATTGTCATCTGCGGCACCATACGTGTTTGTTGGTGGTGCTGGTGGTGCTGGTGGAGCTGCTGCTGATGGTGGTGGGTCGGGTTCGGGTTGTACGATTCGTCCTTGACGTTCAAGAGATCTTCCGGCAGCGCCTGGTGCTGGGGAAGCGACTGGCGGTGCATTTGTTGCTGTTGCAGCAGCATTTTCTCTTGGAGCCGGAGCTGCAGCTGTTGTTGCTGCAGCTGCTGCTGCGCTTCCAGCTGCTGCGCCGCTTCGTTTTGCTGCAGCTGTTGCTGGTGGTGCAAAAGGTGCAGCTGGCGCTGCCGCATGAGCGCAGCATTCTGCGAATAGCTGCTCGCGCCGTTTCCCAATGGCGACGCGTGCGACTGCGACTGTTGCTGGTTCTTTTTTTGCTGCGCATGCGACGCGGCAGCTTTGCTCGGGTTCTGCTTCAGCGACTTCCAGCGGATCTTGACCGAATCTTCTGTGCGGCCTTGAAGCAGCTGCGCGATCTGGGACCACTTGTTCCCCAGACGCTCTTGCGCAGCAAGGATCACAGCGTCTTCGTCTTCTGTGTACGGTCCCTTGTTGATTGCAGGGTCCAAGTGGTTCTTCCAACGTTCACGACACTGTTTCGGCGTCCGACCGGGGATGCGTTCCGCAATCTGCCCCCAGTTGTTACACCCTTGCGTGACGAGGAACTCGAGCACTTGGTCTTCTTCAAACGACCAGTGGCCTTTCACGAGCCCTGGTTTGAGCACTTTGCGCCACCGCTGGAGACACTGCGCGTGGTTCCGGCCAGGCACGAGCTCAGCAATCGCTTTCCAGTTCTTCTCGCCGTGGATCCGCACGCTCTCGCGCAACGCTGCGTCCTGCGACTTGGTCCAGCGTTTCGTAGTCGGCGCGTCCGGGTCGTCTGGGTTCCCGTCCGGACTCCCGTCGCCATCTGCGCCGTCGTCGCCGTCTTGCGAATCTGAGAGCGACCCACGGGACGGCGAATCGCCACCTGACGACCGGTCCTGTTGCGACCGCGTGCGTTGCAGCGCCTTTTCTTCGCCCCGCGCCAGCTCCCGACTGCTCTCTGGGCGTTCGCGTTTCGCAAACGCGTCCATTGCAGCGTCATGTGCGCTGCTGTTGAACGACAGAAACTGCTGGGACGACGACGATGATGGTGCCGAGGATGACGTAAACCTGCTGATCTCGAGCGCACGGAGGTTCTGTTCCGACTCGGTAATGTGCGCGTCCCCGAGCAGCTGTCCGACGTCCCGAATGTCTTCTTTCGTCACAAACGTCACAGACGACGACGAGAGCGAGCGGGCGACACCGTTGTGGGTGTTGCTGTGGCCCACGACGTTGTGTGACGCCAGTGTTGCTGCTGTGAGGTCGCTGTTGCCACCATTTGCCACGTTTTCCTTGCTGTATGTGGACGCAATCACGTGTGAGCGTCACTCTCTCTCTCTCGTTATTCATTCAGTCACTTGCAGTAGATGAGCAGACGAGACGTACGCTCCGAGCACTGCGTTCATGGAGTGAAACTGCTTCGCGCCGCCATTGAGCATCTTGACCCGAGCCGCCGCTGTATAGTGAGCAAGAGAGTGAGAGAGAGTCAGTTTCACACCTCAATAGATACCAACTGTCTCTCTCACAATGAAAGGTCCGCACCTGAGAGCGCTTGTTTGCGCTTCGTGTGTTCCTCAAGGTCGCGCTCGTCCTGGGCCTGGAGCGCCCGTTCAGTGGCCTGCTGCTGCGCAAACTTGTGGCGCAAGCTCGCTAGAAACTTTTTCTTTCCGTCGGGCGTCGAGTCCGCCATAGCGCGGATGACGCGGAACTGCTTTGCGTCCTTGAGTTGCGTCACGTACGCGCAGAGCTCGCTGCTTTCGCTCGGCGAGAGGCCGCTGAGCGACTTGAGGAAGAGCGTGGACGCGTCGGTCGGGAGCGTACGGAGCAGCTGTGCGAGCAGGTCGCCAAAGTTGCTCGCTGCGTCATCCCCACTGGAGCTGCTGGCGTCATGCGAGGAGGGCTCGAGAGCCGGGGAGAGGAGCGAGTTGCGGCCACCGCTGCTCTCGGCGTCGAGTGGGGACAGGGAAGACGACACGTCCGCCATAATGAAGAGAGGGGAGGGTGATGGATGGGTGAGTGGGTGGGTGGGTGGGTGCGAGTTGCGGAATGTCGAGACAAGCGCGACGACGCGCGAGCGCTACGCTGGCAGCGACAGTGAAGGTGGGGGCGGGCGGGCGGGCGGGCGTGTGTCTTGGTGACGGCGAAAAGCTGACTGTGCGAAAACTTCGCTTCTTCCCTCACTGGCATACAAAACGCAAGAGAGATGCGTGGGACGGTCGCGTAGCTTACACGACGGTGGAAATAAATTGCGTTCTGAACGGGCTGAACTGGATGGAACCGACAATCTGAAACCGATGCGGACGTGCTTTCAGTAGTAGAGACTGCAGAAACAAGTAGGCCTTTCTAAACGCTCAAAGATATGTTGAATCCTTGCGTTAATGAGAATTGCTGTACCTGTCATAACACATACCCTTTTATCACGAGCTATCATCACTAAATAGAGTCTAGTGTGGCGAATACTTCTTTCCATCTTCATGACGGCAATGCCGTCAATCTACTTCGAACATCGTGTGTTGCATTTGCACTGCTCGCTCGCAAGGGCGGAGGAGGTGAGTCTTACTTTGTTTGTTGCGCAACGCACGAACGAGCTCAAGTCCTTGGATCGCCCACGGCCTGTCTGCAAGACTGGATCTCGGTCGCATTCGTTCTCTTCCAAGAGTGAGAGAGGAAGAGAGCAACCCACCACCACCACCGCCACTCATTCGCGCTGCCCACAGTTCTCGTTCTCTGCAGTGTCTCTTGCTCTCTTTACACGGAGTGTGTCCTCTCCGTATGGTGCTCAAAGCACGCACGTCTCGCACCCATTTGGTCGCATCTTAGTCCGTGAACCGAACTCTCCGAGACGAGACATCCTGGTTGTCTGGACGCGCTCGCCCGTGGTGATCCCCTCTCTCCTCCGCATCCTCCGTCCCTCCCACGCTCCTGCCATTTCGAGCGCCCAAGAGCCAAGTGCGAGTCGGAGCCGCGCTGAACCGCAAACGAGACCGTCGCCACACTACGTACCACTGAGCAACAAGCGAACTGACTCACTCGCAGCGTCGAGGCCCGTGCTGAACTGCTCGAGTTGAGTTGAACGCGTCCCAGCTCGGATCCGAGCACGCACCTCCTCTACAGAGACGCTTCCTGTGCTGGCCACTGCAGCCAACTCAGGCAGGAAGGAGCGCGTGCCTTCAACTGCACGGGACACAAAGCAAAGCCGATCTTGGCAGGTTGATGGACGGGGCTGCGTGGAGCCATGAGGCGACTGGCCACTCGACTGGAAGATCCGGTTGCGCCGCTGCCCCGAAAGCGCGCACGCAGCCAACGTGGCGTTGGCGAAAGCGAAAGAAGGACGACGATGGCTTGCTTCGCGGCTTGAACCGACTCGCTCGGAGAAAAGAGGCGCCGTTCGTGGCCACTTTCTCCAGCGAGCGAGCGAGTGCTGCTGGCTTGGGGGAGCTGGCGTCCTCCTGGCCATAGCTGCGAGCTAGTCAGGGGTACATGCACATTCACCACCCTACTTTACTTGTTCCGACTCCCCACAAGATTCAAGCTTCCGCTTGTGTTGACGAGTGTATTTACCAGCAAATGGCGGCGACCAACTGTGTGGCAGCTGTGCGCTTCAGAAGGCGTCACGCGATTGAGAATCGCAACATGACATCATTCGCATCTGGAGGCACTCGCTCGCATCTTGGTCCATTACCATCGCGCTTGCGATTGCCAGCTGGGAGCGGACCAGTCAGCTCCACAGTGAAGCCGAGTTGCTCGTTACCTTGGGAAGCGCTCGCATGAAATGAAGCGGACATTGGCAAGCCAGAGAGAGGAAGGGAGTGGCAACAAGTCAAGCGACGCGAAAACGTGGAGAGCAAGAAGCGAAAAAGGAAGACTCGGGATGCTGTGAGAAGCGAGTCCCTTGCACACTGGCTATTATGGCACAACAGTGCTGTTGTCCACCTCGTTCAGTTCGTCCACTCCCGTCGACAATTAATTGCTCGTGCCCTCCAGTCGGGGGAAGGTGGAAAAATTGCTGGTCCCAAGGAAGAGACCAGACGCGTGTGTTCAGTATCGTGGGGTGTCAGCAAATTGCACCATCACAGAGCCGTTCATCAGTGCAATGCGAGCTCCCTTCGACAACGACGGATGGCTCCGCGAGTGGCATCCCCAAAACACCTCTATACTCAAAAAGATCGGCAAGAGTACGTATGGGACGTCATAAATCCTGGACAATCACTTATGAGCCTTTCAGACCTCCTTCACACATGAACTGCTTCCTCTCACTCGCACTCACCCACTCACAGTCGTGTTCTCGCATACAAATGAGCAGATTACTGCGTCCTATCCTCACTCACTCCAGGTCTCCTTCCGAGTCGCTCCCGCCCACAACAACCGAGTGGTGTTTCGCCAGCCCCAGCCGCTGCAACAACGACCGGTCGTCCTCTTCACCGTCGCTCACGTCAATCGTTTGCGCACTCGCCTTGGCACGCGCCACTCGCTCGTCACTGCCGCGTTCGTCGCGCCGCCGTCGCGTGCGTGTCGACTCGCTGTCGCCGCCCACGTCCTTACTGTGTCGGCCGGACACCAGTTGCTGGCGCTGTTCGGCCTGTGCGACTCGCTGCTCGTACGCGTCGACCACGTCGCCGACGTCCGCTTGGAGCTTCTCGGCTGCTTCCCACGTGTTCTCGCTCGCGTCGTAGCCGTCCCACTGGACCAAGTACTCTTTCCTGCCGTACCGGACCCGGTGGTTCACAATCTTGTCAACAACGAAAATGTCGCCTTCCGCCATTGTTGACGTCTCGAGTGCCGCTGCTAATGCGAACGCGTCAGCGGCAGCGCTGGCCCGTGGTGGTTTTTGCTTCAGCTTGAGCGGGCGTTTCGTCTTGCGCGTCCGGTTGTACGCGTCGATCACCGCCTTGGTCTGCTCGTTCGCCTCTTTCCGGTACACCCAGAGCGCATTCGACCGGCCCGTCCACTGAACGAGGTACTCGCACACGTGGTTCCCGTCGCGGTGGCGCAGCACACGCTCTGCGGCCAGTCCTTCCACGATTTTCCGCATTGGACGACGTCCAGTGGTTATTGGCTCGCGGCTCCCACGCCCAGTTGCGTCATTCGCAGGCTCTTGTTTGCGTTTCTTTGCGTGCTCTGGCGCTGGTGGTTTTAACGACGCGTAGCTGCTGCTCCACGTGCTGCTCGTGTCACGATTGGAGAGCGCGATACTGAACGGCGGCCGGTACACGACTGGCGGCGGTGAGAGCCCGACGTTCCGTGCGTGGTTCTGGACCATTCGGTGCTGGAGCTCAAGTCCGTCGAGTTGGAACTCGCCGTCGCTGTCAAACGCAGTCGCAGTCGTCGTCTTACGGCTTTTTGGTGGCAGTGGCACTGGCAATGGTGGTGGAACAGCGGCGGCTGTCGATAATGGCTCGTTCTCGACGTCGTTAATGACCATGCGGTCGTTCATGAGCCGCTGGCGGATGATCTCCTCGGAGCTGCTGAGCAGCTCACCGACCACGCGCAGCTCACTACGCAGCGCTGCACACTCTGCGCTGTCTGGCAGCTGCTCCGCGAGCACTGTCGCGTTCCCGTGCCTCTCGAGCAGCTCGAGCCACAGCATGGCGCTGTCGAAAATGAAGGATGGATGCACACAACATACGCCATCCAATCAGTCACACAGAGACGCGACTCATCCACACCAGCGCAGGAGACAGTAAGCAACACGCACAAGCTGGACTGCCAGTCATCGGTTGGTGCGTGGCGCGTCGTCGCTGGTCGCTTCGCAGGAGCCCGCGTCTTCGCCATCCTCCGCTCGTGGATGGGACTTGACCGTGAAAAACGGGGTTTTGGTCGTACATGTGTGTTGGTATTCATTTCACTTCCACTTGTGCTTTTTGACATTTGCACTTCGAATTCGTATGATGATGTCGAAACCTGGACTTGTGGAGGATCAACGCGCGCGCAAAATGGCATGCAGTCATGGACTTGATGTATAGTTCAAGCAAGATACAAGTGCGATACGTCTTTTTTCACTTTTGACAACGGCAATATCGACACTTTCAGGAGCAACTGGTGAACCCATCAACTGTATCTGTGTGCTCACGAGAACCGCTGGCGACAAATGTTACTCCCGTGCTCGTCGTACTCGACCTTCGTCACAGCGCGGTCCCAGAACGCCGGCTGGGCCGCAAAGAGCGTGCAGCCGTTCCACGCACACTGGATCGGACTGTCAATAATCAACAACCACTCGCCTCGTCAGTCAAAAACCACCACCCACTAGCACCACAAACGCGAGCCCCTGACGTACTCGGGAGGCACATGCAGCGCGAGCTCCAGCTCAGCTGGCACGAGCGGCCGCAGCTCTTGCTCCAACCGCGTGCGAAAGTTCGGGAACTTGGTGTTTCCGCCCACGAGCAGCACGTTCGCGTACAAGACACTGTGGAGCTCTTCTGGACACGCTTGCACTGCTTGGTGGATCGCCTCTGCGACGCCGGCTTGGTCGAGGCCAATGTCGGACGGGTGGAACAGTACTTCGGGCACAGCAATGCGCTCCAGTCCGAGCTCGAGCACCTGCTCGTCGTCGTCTATTCTAGACACCATGCGAC
This sequence comes from Globisporangium uncinulatum, assembly GCA_023333755.1. Lineage (NCBI taxonomy): Eukaryota > Oomycota > Peronosporomycetes > Pythiales > Pythiaceae > Globisporangium > Globisporangium uncinulatum. Next base: position 10,153 of record JAASFJ010000873.1, read on the forward strand.
TGTCGACGGCGGTGTCAACAATTCGACTCACGCGCCCGTCGAACGAGTGGACATAGTCCGGCAGCACCCATCGCGTGCGACGGTCACGGGGCGTCGAGTGCAGCGCTGTCATCTCGGCTGGAAAGTCCAGTGCGCAGTAGCACAGCGCTTCTTTGGCGGCATTCACGACACGCGTGTCGTCTTGGACGTTAAACTGTCGAAATGACACGATCTCCTTCAAGTAGTTTGTCAGCAGCTTCCCGCCGACGTTCACGCGCTTCACGCCGCGTTGGAATACGCGCCCATTGAGCACTGGCACGACGTGCGTGAACGAAAAGCCCGAGTCGACCACGAGCTGACACGACGACGTGTCGAAATTGAGTGGTGGGACGTCGTTTTCGACAGATGTGTCCAGATGTCGCCGCTTTTTCTGCTTTGGTGACACTGGCTGCTGTCGACAATAGGCGGCGTATGAGAGGACGCACATTTCGGGTGTGTGGACGCGGGCGAACGCTTGGAACCCGAGCTCCTCGAACACGACCTCGTCCATGGTCTCGGTCACCACGGTCGGTGCAAACAGGGGCGAGGTGGCCACGAGCGCGTGCTCACGCGGGTTCACTGCGAGCATCTACACGGTTGTAGCAGTAGTAGTCAATGGGTACACTGTCAGTAATTGGATCCATGACAAGAATGACTCGCTACCGAAGTGTCCAAATCCGCACCTTGGTCGAGCAAAGGTGTGCTAGTAGCTCGCTCTCAACGTTCCAGTTCACGCAATAGCCCCTGCTCTCCACAGCCAAACGCCCACGCCACTCAGCTTCAATACTCGCGTCGCATTTTCGACATGTCCTCACGCACGCACCGCTCGACAGGTCGCACGTAGCGCAGCTTGGCCCCGCCGTCGCGTCGCTCGCGTGCCAGCAGCTCCTGCCCCAATAGCGTCGTGCTCGGCGCAGTTATCGCGTATGCCACGTGGTTCGCGAGTTCCAGAGGCGCTGCGCAGTCGCCGACGGACGCGCGCAGCGAAGCGCCGCCCGCATCCAGCGCCACGACTGGCCGCTCCATTTCTGCCAATGTGGTTTATTTGGATAGTGTCGAAAACAGAGCTGATAATGACACTTTGGAACGAAATCGCTGTTTGGGAACTGTTGAACATGAGGCTGTAAAAAAAACTTCGAAGTCCCAGCACTTGATACAGACATTGAATCAAGACGCGCCAAGGAGGAGCAGCACTGGAGGGCATGTCAAGCCTCGAGACCAAAGACCTTCTCAAAGGAAGTGACCGTACGATGTTTTAATTGAGCCAAGTGAAGAAGACGTGAGCGGACATGCTGCTGGCGTTCTCGCCGCTAGAAGCGAAGATGCGTAGTAGGCTGGAGACTCTTTCGACATTGTCGCTCTCTCTCAGTCGTGCACCGCGAGCATTCGTGGAGGCGACACTGGCCGGTTCGCAGTCGGAGACGCCATCCGTTGCGGCGTCTCGTTCGGCATTGGAGCGTTCCTGCAAGAGAGAGAAGCGACTCTCGGAGTCAGGACACTGGACTCCCGAGCGTCGCAAACCCCCACCTCAGTCAGCTCTCGTACGCACTTGATCGACGGCGTAACTGGTCGCTCGCGTGCCTTGCCGCCCGGGATGTGGTCGTAGATATCGATGATGCGGATCGCCGCGTCAGCACCAGCGACAACCAGTTTGTCGCCCAGTGGCGCAAAGTCGAGCGAGAACACTCCACGACTCAGTCCTGCGATCGTACCGACAAGCTATAGTCCGACACACACGCAGTAGTCAAGCTACCAGTTTCCTCCCCCCTTCGAGCTTATTGAGTCGGTCCGCACCTTGTTTCCAGCGCTGTGGTTGAACACTTTGGCTTCGTTCGAGCCGCTGCCGCCAGCGGCGATGAGCTGCTGCCCGTCGTCGCTCGGGCCCTTTGCGAACTGGGCGGCGTACAGAAAGCACGGCTCGGACCGGACGGAGCTCTGGTTCCACGGCACGACGCCAAGTCGCTTGCCAGAGCCAAAGTCCCAGAGCTCGAGCGGGCTCTCCGGACGCCACGAGCCCGTGAGGAGCTCGTCGCCCCGACTGTTGATGTCGAGTGCGTCGCCCGCGAGGTGTGGGCCGTAGATGCCGCGCACCGAGTGGCCGGCGCGGAGGTCCCAGATCTGGAGCGTGTTGTCCCAGCCGCCTGAGACGACCGTGTTGTCGTCTTCAGGGAAGAACTTGAGCGAGAAGACGCGGTTCGAGTGGCCGCCCGTGAGCGTCCCGTGCCTGCGCGTCCGAGAGTATCGAGGGCGGAACAGTACCAGTCCATGCACTGTGAGCTTCCGAGCACCTCGAACGTTCATTCGCTCACGTGTCGTACCCGCTGTTCATGCACGCGACCTCTGCTTTCGTGGCTTCGTCGTAGACGCGCACCTACGAGAGAGAGACGACGACACCGTCCTGTCAGTTCTGGACGACGACAGCGCAAGCGACCAGGTCCGACGCCCGTCTCAGTCTCGTACCGCGTGATCTTTGCCTGCGGTCGCGAACATGGCGCCGTCTGCGCGGTAGTCAAGCGCGTAGAGCTGGTTCTGGTCGTTCGTGATCGCGTGGAGACACTTGCCGGACGTGATGTGCCAGTGCTCCACCGACCCATTCGAGTCTGCACGCATCCGCAGGCCACTGTCAGCTTCCCCCTCTCTCTCTCCTTCCTCAGCACGCGGTGATCCACGTCAACCCCATTGGAAGGCGTGTACGCACTCACGGCGAGCAGCACGTTCTTGGTCTTGGACGCGCTCGAGAGCGGCCGGAAGCGGATCGCCGTGCACGGCAAACCAAAGCCGAGCGGGTGCTGCGGCTGGAGGAGCGTGTACGAGAGCTTCCCGTCGTGCACATTGAAGACGCGGATCGCGCCGTCGCCGCAGCCTGCAGCGAGCAGCTTCCCATCGGGCGAGAAGCGCGTGCAAAAGACCTCGGACGGACACTCGCTACCGCACGCGCGTCGAGCGGATGAGGACCGACATGGGGCTCTCTGAATGGGACAGTCAGACAGACGCACGTACCTGATTGTGACGCTCGGCGCGAGGCGCTTGATCTTGTCGCCTGTGGTGGGGTGGGTGTATTAGTCCCGATAGAGAGAGAGAGACGAGTACGTGGGCAAGAGCAGCCAGAAGACGGTCGGTTGGGACACCATCAAGTGCCGCCTGTGAGCACCCACGCACCGTCCATGACGCTGGGTGAAGGCTTTGACTGTACTGTGTCTGTGCGCCTTCTTGTCCCTCTTTGGATGTGGTGCCTGCCGAGTGCGAGAAGCCGCGTCCTCTCGCGTCCCCACTTAACACACGACCCCCATTCCTCCTACATCCACGGAGATGCTGCACAGCCTCATCTGCTGCAATGACGACGGCTTCGTGCTCCTGGCGCGCTACTTCCAACCAGCGACGCCTGTGGACGCACGCGCGGTCTACGAGGCCCAGCTCGCGCGAGCGTGCGCGCAAATGCCGCAGCTCTGGGACGCGGTCAGTAGCGACCAGCTCGTCGTGTGCGCTGACCAGCTTGTGGTTCTGCGGCGCACAGGCGAGCTCCGGTGGCTGCTCTCGGGCAGTGGCGAGTACGACGAGCTCCTGCGTGCGTGTCTGTGTGCTTCTTGCTGTCTCTCTCTCTCACTAATGACAACTCACGACCCGACTTGTCGCTCAGTGGCCGACGTGATGAACGTCTGGAGCGCCGTCGTGATGCTCCAGCTCGAGAAGAAGCTCACCGAGACGAGTCTGCTTGCCAACTACGCCAAGGTCGTCGTCGCGCTGGACGAACTGGTGCAGCACGGCCACGCTGAGAACCTCGACGACGCGAGCGTCGAGCAGATGGCCAAGCTCCGGCCGTACCCGACCAAGTAAACGACGCGCAAGGACCACGCACGTGAGAGATATCGGTGAGCGGACGTTGTGATCGATCTAAACAAACGCGAGCAATAGTGTGCTCTGGTCCCCCACTGTTGTCCACTCCAGCGTCAGTCTGCACACTCCCTCTCTCGCTCGGGACACTGAGTTTCCCAGCCCGGACGCTGTCGTTTCGATCGCCCGTGCTCGAATCGGATCTGCGAGCACCTGCGCCAGTGAGCAGAGGAGTGATTGAGCGAACAGCGTTGAGAGAGCCAAAGTGACGCGAGTGCACACTGTTGTGCATCGTGGGACGACACAGGAAATGGCCCAAGACTGCGACGGACCAACATGGAGATCACTTCTACAGTACTTCTCCTCCTGCTTTGACCCACCTCTTTTCCTCGCCAGGCCGTGCGAGCTTCGCTTCTCACTGCTCGCCCGCCGAGACAACCGAGCCACAATTCGATTTGCGCCGCCCCAAGCAGCCGCAAGCCACCATCACAAGTCACACGAAAGCACTCCAGCTCTCCGCACCCGATCCCCCCTCAACTC
>JAASFJ010000874.1:0-14509 GCA_023333755.1 Globisporangium uncinulatum
AGCCGACTTCCTTGCACTCGAGATGGCAGCGTGGATGGAGAACGTCGTTGCGGGGAAGCACAAGCAGCTGTACGCGTCGAAGGAAGTGACGGTGCTGCCATAGACGAGTGAGAGTTGACGCCCGGACAGTACAGTACTTGATACGTTGGAGCTGCCACTTTCCCTGTAAACATGAACGTTGCGACTTGCTGCCTTGTCGCCAGTGAAGTAATGGACCTCCTGGAACGTGTTGAACCCCAAGAGCTAAAGAGCTCTCTGACTCAGAGGAGCTCTTGGGCTCTTGGAGTGCCTCGTTGTTCTTTCTCTGCACGGACCAGCTTTACGAAAAAATACTTGATAATTGTATGCTACACTTGTCATCTTCAATTTGGCCCGTCGAAACGAACGAATGGCGGGCGGCAACAGCAATGAGAACCGCAACACACTCAGAAAGCCACATGATGAAAAGCAGCCTCAGAGAGCGCTTGATAATGAAAGAGGGTGACTATGGTATCGATCGTAAAGGGGCTCAGTCGGCATAAATACACGTCCGGCGGGACAAGCGAGCACGTCGCTCGATACTCGTACGCACTCACCGCAGCATGCTCGGCGTGAGCACGAGGTCCAGCTCCTCCTTGTGCGAGCCGAGCTGCGGGAGGAAACCACCGAGCATCGCCAGTTGCTTCTGCAGCTGCGCCATACTCGGGTTCTCGAGCAGCTTGATGCTCTTGAGCAGCAGCTGCGGCGCACGCTTGGCGACAAATTGGATCGCACTGCGGTCCACAGGCGAGTCGCCGAGCGCAATCACTTGCTGCTTCTTCGAGAACTCGCTCGGCACCTCTGGCGACTCGCTCGCTGCGCGCTCGAGCAGCAGCTCTGTGTACGCAGCGACTTTCCACTCGACTGGGTCGCCTGGAAACTGCGCTTCAAACTGCGCACGTGCCGACACGACAGTGAGACTCACGAGCAGCGGGACAACGCGTGGGAGAAAGCGCTGGCACGAGCGCTCGACCCAGCCTTGAGCGCCGTTGGTGACCACAATGACGCGCTCGCCAAGCGCCAGACACGCGCGCAAGAACGCTTCAACCTGCGCTTCGAGCGCTTCAAGCTGCCGTTGCGGCCCTGGAGCGAGGCGGAAACGCGCGGCTTCGCGCTCGTCTGCAAAGCCCAAGATCGCCAAGTGCGTGTTTGGCAGCAGCGTGTCGTCCCAGTCCAGGACCACGACTGTTGAAGGTATTGTCAGAGGGGAAAGAGAAAAGACCGAGCGATGGAGTTAGTGCCTTCTTGTCCGTTTACAGTAAAGCCATCCGCCGACACGCAATCAGTAAAAGCGGTGACGACTACTGAAGAAACCGGCGGGCGGAACGTACTCGGCTTGGAGTTGTCCTTCGCGCGCGCAAGTGGCGCAGTCGTGGTGGACGTAGATGTCAATGGGAAGATAGCCATCCTGAAGTGCTTATTGCTGGGGTTTCTTCCTTCTTTCTCTCTTGTTGCTGCAGTGCGAAATCGGCACTAAAATCGGCACAGCGAGAAGGCGCACGCGCGCGGTACTGTCGCTCGCTTAATAGTGGGGCGAGTGTGAAGTTCAACACGTGGAGCGACAGGGCGGTGGCAGAACACACACTATATTGAACGCAAGTGTGCTCAAGTCGCACGCGTTGATGAGTGGCTGAACTTCGTCACAGGAACGATACTCGCTGGTGTTACACTACACAGTGTCGGTTTTATGATCAAAAATGTCCATCGAGCTTCCACAAAGCAAACAGATTCGGGTTTCGTAGCTGCACGTGGATCCACGAGTGCCTCTTCCAATCGGTCCCACCGACTCCACATACAAACATCAACTCAAATCGTGTTGCTTGGTGTTACCAAGCAATACGATTTGACTTGATGTTTGTTTGTTGCAAAGTGGCGCGGTACTGCAATGTCACGCACGCTATTTTCGCCAGCTGGTTTTACTCGAAATATCTGGGTGCATTTAACGTTTTCTGCTGTTGCTCGTTGATTTGATAACTGAGGGATCGGCAATCGACGCGCGTTGCAAACTGCGTGTGCATGTTAAATACGCGCGCCGCGAGCAACTGGGAAAGTGGCCGCTCTCGCTTGCGTCCAGAGAGATACGACAGCAAGCCAGACTCAATCCCGCACGCATGACACCAGTCGCTGCTCACTTGCGAGCGACCTCCTCGGCCTTGAACAGCACCACGTCGTGCACGTGCGTCTCGACAATGTACTCGTCTTCGTCCTCGCTGTCGTAGCCGCCGAGCAGCGACACGTACGTCGCGCGGGCATTCTGCAATGCACGCACACGCGCCGACAGGAGGTCCTGGAACTCCTGACGCAGCCGGTTCTTCTCGGCCTGGATCGCCGCAAGCCGCTCACGCTCCTTCAGCCGGTCCATCTCGTTGAAGCGCTTCTCGTACTTCTTCAAATTCTTCACAACGTTCACGTACTCCTTGTCCGACAGCAGCGAGCGTGGACGCGGACGCCACAAAAACTGGTAGAATGCGTCCTTCTTCTCTTCTTTCAGGAGCTTGCCTTGGAACGACCAGAGGTTGTAGCCATTGTCCATCTGGAACTTGTAGTACGAGTTGTCCAGCGGCTGGCACACTGACGTCGCGACGACGCGACCAGACGGGTCCCACTCGACGTGCGTGCACTTAAAGTGCTCTTGCGCAGTGATGCTTTGCTTCTCGTCCGTGTCCCAGAACTCGAGCGACCCGTTCATTTCCCCGAGCCCCGCGAGCACAATGTTGTTCCCAAGCGGCGACCAGTACAAGTGGCTGCACGGCTTCTCGGTGAGTGTGTACAGGTGCGTAATCTCGGTCGCTTTGCTGCCTGACGAGCCGCCGTTCATGTCGTAGAACGAAACGTTCAGTCGCAACTGGCTCTCGCCGTGCACTGTCGCAAACCGCGTGCCTTTTGGCTCCCACGCGAACGCAACAACCGAATCTTTCATCTCGAGCATCTCGACTGGCACAAGCGGCTCACGCACGCGGAACATTTCAAAGTTCGTAAACAGCGTCTTCTTCGACTTGGAGTGGCGCGTCACTTTCACGCCCAAGAACGTGCCGTTCGGGTGCCAGTTGAGTTTGCAGTCGCTCACATTAAAAAGGTTCTTCTGTCGGATCTCGGTGCGGGACGGCAGCTCCACGAGCGACACACGCGCTGGCACATTGTTGCCTTCTGGCGCCCAGTACGCGAGGATCGGGTCTGTGGGCGACCAGAAAAAGTCGTGCACACCGTCGGCCTTGAGCGACTTCTTCTCGAGCAGCTTCATCGACGGCAGCTCGTACACACTCACCACGTCCTTTCCACGCCGAGCCACGAACTGGTCGTCCGCGCTCCACTTGAACGGCGTCTGCAAGCCCTGGACAACTTCGTCTTTCACACCAGTTGGCTTGCCAGCGGGGAACGTGCGCAGAATCTTCCCCGACTTGACGTCCCACACAATGATTGCGTTCTCTGCGTCGGTCTCGCTCACTGTGAGCAGGTAGTTTTCGTTCGGCGAGAAGACTGCAATCTTAATGTTCTTGTGCGCAAAGCGGCCGACTTTCTCGTACTTCTCGCCGGCCCAGAGTGCGAGGCCGGGCTGGTGGAACGTCGCGAGGTACGTCCCGTGCGGCGACCAGAGCACGTACTGTGAGCACCACTGCTTGCCGTTCACCTTCTCGCGCGCACCGTCGTACTCAAGCGAGAGCTCGCCCTTGTCGCTCCAAAAAAGCTCCGTCTCAGTACCGTGGCGGAGCACAAACATGTCGCGACGGGCGCTGTCCATGAGCCAGTTCTTGTAGTTCTTCGGCTCAGTAAACTTCTCCGCTTTCGGCTCCGTAAACGTCTCGGGCGTGTTCTCGAACTTCTCCACGTCACTGTACTTGTTCACGAGCATTGTGTGGCGCTTGTCGAGCGCAAAGCCGTTGATCGTACGCACGGCCTCGTTCGCGTGCGCTTCGTTCTCGTACGCGACGAGCGCAAAGCCGGTCGTGCTCCCGTTCTTGGCGAACGGCATGCTCAAATCCACGACTGCGCCGACCTGCGAGAAGATCTTGGTGAGCACGGCGAGGAGCTTCGCGTGCTTTGCGCTGTCGACGACTGGGAGCCCGCCTACGACGACACACATGGAGAAGTCGCGCAGGAACGCGTCCTCGTCGTGCTGCTGTGTCACGGCCGCGTCCTCTGGCTCCTCCTCGCTCATGTAGTCGGCGTAGAACTCGGCCTGCTTCTTCAGATTCGCGAGCTTCTGCTCGTACGACTGCGGAGGCGCCATGGTTGCGTGCGAGCCTGTTGATCCAAGTGAAGGTCGGTCAGGAGAAGTGGTGTGGGCGGCAGTGGGGAGAAAAGGTCGTTTTCAGGCCGCTCAGCCAGTCATTTCGAAGGTTTATAAACCAAGCTTGCGCTAGTTCGGTTCGTCGCGATAGATCGTAAGCATTTTAATAGCACAGCTTGCAATAAACGACATATTTAGCGATCCAGTGCAAGCTGTCAAGCAGCCCACGCACAAGCCATTTGATTGATTCGAGCAATCACGATGGCGTTCGTGTCCAGCTTGGGCAACGTGCTGCCGGTCGACGGCGCTGGAGCGGCACCGCCGTCTTCCTCGTCCTCCTCGGTGTCGCCGTTCATGTCCCCATTGGTCCCTTCGTCATCGTTCATCCAGTGGCCACAGTCCAATGGTGCAGTGCGCAACCCGTTCGGCTCCTCTAGCGCTTCTTCGTCCAACACCAGTGCAGCACCAACGACCACGAAGGACGCTGGCGGCATGGCGGCCGCGTTCTCCGGCCTCGGTCTCGTGCTCGACGCGGCAGGCGGCGTCGTGGCAACAAGCAACCCGAATCCAGCGCTGTCAGCAGCGCAGCAGCTGCTCGCGGCCAAGGCAGCGGAGAAGCAGCAGGAGGCCCAGCTCGAGGCCGAGTACGCAGTCGCACGGGAAGCGCGCAAACGACAGGAAGCGGCAGCGCGCAACGCGCCTCGGCCCGTGACCGCGCTGAGCCAGGCGCTCGGTGCGTTCGACGCTGAGGTGGCGCAGTCTGAGCTGCTCGCGCGCAAGTCGTCGTCGTCGGCGTCGGCTCCAGCTGCTGGCTCTGGGACGCTCTCACGACGCGCGCGGCAGAAGAAGGAGAAAGCGCGCGAACGCGCTGAGGGCTACGGCGGCAAACGCACCGCCAAGAGCAGCCGCGACACGAAGCGCTCGCAGCGCAAGGAGAAGTACAAGCACGTATATTAGGTGAAGAAGCGCCGATGTGGGTGGATTGCGCAGTAGAGAGCGACTGTCGGCATTGGAAGCGATAGAATGAAGCGAGGCGGTGTGTGTTCACTTGTACAGTACGAACGGTGGATGGATGGCGAGTCCCGCGTAACGCAGTCAGTCACCGTCTCTTTTCGCGTGACAAGCATATGTCGCGAATGAGTCAGTCGGTCGGATACCTTCCAATATGTATTGTGTATTCGCTCACTCTTGAGCCAAAAGAATGGACCGTGAGAACACGCCGCTCAAGCAGCGCCAAAAGGTGCGCGTGACTCGTGGTTCGAAACGAGCAGCAGCAAGAAGAGCTCACGTTGCTCTCTTGCTCTCGTGCGGCAGCGTGGTGGAAATGGCAACCGCCGCAGCAGCGCCAGTGCGGCGAACGGGAAGAGCGCTTCTGCCTCACTGGTGCCTCCTTCGTCCGCGTCTGTATCTGCTGCGAGCAGCGCCGTGACGACAAGCGGCACATCCGCGCGCGCGTTCCGAGCCGGTGGCACGCGGGTACGTCGTGTCCGTCTTTCCTAGCGAAAGAGAGAGAGAGGGAGAACTGAGACGGTGGGTGTTGTGATCTGCAGCCACGGTCGAAAGAGGCTGGTTCGGCTGCTGCTGTGAGTGGCGCTGGAGCTGTTGGAGCTTCAGCGCCGTCTGCGACGATCCTGGCGAAGCACCCGCCGACGACCCTTAAAGCGACACCGGTGCTCTACAACCCGGACGCGCCGCCGACTCGCTCCAGCGACGGACCGGCCGGATACCTCCATGTGAACACACGCCAACAGCAGCATGGCAATGCAGGTGGTGCAGCTGAGCACGCACAACTCTATAGCCGCCACTCAACCGGAGGCGGTGACGGACCCGCGCGGACCCTGTACCAGCCGCCGCCTTCGAACTCGCCAGGCGTCAAGAAGATGCCGTCAGTGACCACAGGCGGGACGTCCGCTCCGACGCTGATGCGGCCAACAGTGTCGTTGGCCACGGACGCACACGTGAGCACCATCGTGGCGCCACGAACAAGCGTGAAGCTCATCACGCCCCAGTACCAGTTCGCAACGGACCTCGCGTTCAAGCTTTCTGGCTGCCTCGAGCTTACAGGCTTCACGGTCGTCGGCGTGCTCGGCTTCGACGGCGTCGGCAAGTCCACACTTCTGTCGTTGCTGCATGGTGCCGACGCCCAAGCGGCAGCTCAGCAGCCGTCACCCCGCTCAAAGCGAGCGACTGGGAGCCGCAGCAAGAGCGTCAGCACCAGCACACGGGAGAGCGAGAGTGTCTTTGCCCGTCGGAGCCTCGACAAGCTCGTATCGGGCGACTACGAGACCGCCGGCATCGACCTGGCTGTGAGCCACGACCCGACAGGAGCGAGCGGTGCGAGTTTGGTGCTCCTCGACTCGCAGCCGATGCTCAGCAGTGCGATGCTGTGCGAGCATCTCGGCCGGAACGAGTCGCCGCGGTTCGGTGCGCTCACTCCAGAGCAGCAGGTCGAAGCCCACTCGCTCCAGCTCGCGACGTTTCTGCTCTCTGTGTGCCACTACGTGGTGATTGCACACGACGCACTCGCAGACTTGGCGGTCGTGCGCTTCCTGCAGCACACAGCCGCGAAGCTGCAGCTCTGTCGGCTGCCGCACATCTCGGGTGGGGTCAAGGACAAGCACGTCGCGAAGCTGCTGTTCGTAGCGACACGCACCAAGGCGTCGCCGACCGGAGCGCCGCTGGCGCGTCACGAGCGAGCGCTCGAGACAGCGTGGCCCGGCGCGTTCTTCCGCCCCCTCTCACCGTTCAGTGGAGCGACCGACACCGGTGGGGACGCGGCGATGTCACTGCTGGTGCTGGTGCTGCCTCCCAAGCCGGTGCCGGCGACAGCGAGTTCTCAGACGCAGGAACGATACGACGGTGCGAGTGTGTCTGGTGTCGTGGGGTCTGTTGTTGTTGGTACACGTACTCATTCACGTGAGTGTTCCCGACACGGACAGACGCAGTGATCAAGTGGCGCCAGTTTGTCCAGCGGCTCCCGAATGTGCCGTCGTTCACCAAGCACCCAGCGACGCACCAGTCGATGACGCTCCGCGAGTGGCTCAGCAACGCCAGTCGCGTGTTTGAGAGCGTGCGCAAGTCGAGCGCGTTCACTGCCGAGTTCCTCCCTGCTGGCCGCGATCACCACTGAGCGACAGGAGGGCGACTGACTCGGCTCGCACCAACTCCATCCAGTCGGATCGTAAGCTGATCTGTCTATCGTCCCAGCGTCGACACCCTTCCGAATGTTCGTTCGTTCTTGGACCTGAGTCGTAGCTCCCGCAACAGTGAGGACCGCCAGCAGACGCGACGGACGACGCAGACCAGCGTCCGTCAGTCGAACAACGAGGACTGACGACTCGAGGATGACACACTGTAGCAGTGTCTAGCAAGCAGCCGCTTCCCCCGTCGTAAGCGAGTGAATGAGACACGTGACAGCCATCGCGTTCGCTTAGAACACACCCACGCTCATAGTCTGTCGTTCCCTCTAAACACACGTCACCTACAGCTACACGTCACCTCCCGACACAGCGACGCAGCTGGACGATCAGCTCCGCGTTGCTGCGCGCTTTCCCGACTCCGTCCGTGAAGTAGAAGAAGTCGGAGCGAGCGAGACTGTACATCTTACTGAGGTCGAGGAAGTGCCGGGTCTCAAGCACAGGCACGACACGCTTGCGTGGACTCAAGCTCCGTGCGGCCTGGACGACATCTGTGAGCGCAGCTGTGAGCTGCTTGCGCGTGTGCTTGTCCCAGTCCTGGAAATTCGGGACGACAAGCACGACGCAGCGACACGCACTCAGCTGCTCGACGAGGTTCGTGGCCTCGAGCGGTCGGCTATTGAGCCCAAAGCGCGTGAGCTCAGCCGTGACTCGGAGTGCAAACGGGTCGTCTTGTGCGTACGAGTACACGCGCACGCACTGCTCTGGGGCGCTGTCGAGACGCTGCAGCAGCGCCACGCCGTGCTGCTCGACGACATTGTACTCGGCCGTGTCGTCGTCGCCTTCTGCGTCCTCGTCCTGGAAGTCCTCGACGACAGTCGTCATCTGCCGAAGCTTGAAGCGCTCCGACTTGGCGTGTGCGAGCAGCTCCTTCTCTTCGCGGTCGACGCGTCGCTCGTCGGTCATTGCTGCACGCAGCACTGGCAGCACGGCCTGGACTTTGTTCGCAAACGCGAGCTCGTTCACGTCAAAGAGCACGCGGCGGCCGTCCTGTCGCTTGCCCACGATGAAGTCATTGAACAGGATCCGGTGCTTCACTGGGAGCAGCGGCTGTGGGGGTGAGTGGGGAGACAGCGAGTGAAGGTCAGTCCGTGAGTGGTAAGTTGGACGGACGAACACACGTACCTCGAGCGGAGCCATCGACGCTTTGCTGCCTTCTTCGACGATCAACCCGACGACTGCAGCAAGCAAACGACCGACCCATTGAGTGAGAATCCCACCCCACACAAGTGACTAAGCCCCCCTCCACCCACTGCACGACGCACCTGGCTTGCGGATGTTCTTAGCGAGCGCGAGTTCTTTGAGACACCACTCGGACTTGGTGTACCCGTCACAGACGAGACTGAGCACGACCGAGCACTTGTGGATGCCGCGGGCAATCTCTTCGCGCCAGACCGCGCCGCCGCCAATCCCACTCGGGTCCATCGTGTCCATCCAGCACGTGAGTGCACAGTTGCTCTCAAGGTACTCGCGCACCCGCTGCGCAAACTCAAAGTGCGTGTGCGTGTACGAGATCATCACGTCCCGACTTCCCGCCTCTTTCTTGAGCGTAAACTGGAGCTCCGTCGACGTCGTGCAGTCAACCGGGCGCTTCCCCACGCAGTTTGTCGCCATCATGTTGGCGCCGCACTTGATGAGCGACAGCGCAGTCTGTCGGTTCTCCCGCTGGAGCGCAATGTGCAGCGCGGTGTCGCCAGTCGCGACTTTGAACTTGAGCGACGCACCTGCCGACACGAGGCTCGCGATCGTCGCTGCACTCACGCCTTCGGCTTCGGCGGCAAAGCACAGGATCGGGCTCCCGTCTGCGTCCTGCGCGTTCGGGTCTGCGCCGTTCGCGAGCAAGAGCGCGACCATCTCAGCGTGGTCGTTGTGCGCAGCCCAGTGCAGCGGCGTGCGGCCGTCCCGGTCCGGTGCATTCGGGTTCGCGCCTTTGCGCAGCAAGAGCTTCGCAGCCGCGAGCTCGCCGACGACCGCTGCCCAGTGCAGCGGCGTACGGAGGTGGACGCCCTCTACACGCTCACCGAGTGTGTCGACGTCTGTGCCGTGTGCGAGCAAGTGCTTCACAGAGCTGACGCGTCCAGCTGCAGCGGCGCTGTGCAGCGGCGTGAGCGCTACGTCCGCGCCGCACTCGACCAAGTAATCGCTGAGCGACGACCGCATCGTGAACGCTGCACGCTGCAGTGGCGTCGCGAACGTCTGCATGAGCCCGGCGAGCGACACGCGTGCGACGTGGAGGAAGTTCGCGCCGTGGGCGACGAGCAGCTGAAGGACTTGCGGGTCGTCGGCGACAAAGATCGGCGGGAGCACGCCGGCGGGGTAGTAGAAGGACGCAGTCGTGAGCGCGTTCACGTCGGCGCCGTGCTCGAGTAGCAGGCGCACGACGTTCACGTGGCCGCTCGCGACGGCGCCGTGGAGCGGTGGCAACAGGACAGTGCACAGCACGGCCTTGAGCGGCGACTTGAGCCCGTCCTGCGTGCGGATCTGCATAGAGACGTGAGTGAGGGTCCTCACGGACCAGTAGACCAGTGGAATGACCAACGTACCAGGATCCGTGTGCAGATCTTGAAGAGTAGGCCGAGGTTAAAGTTCACGCGCGAGACCTTGTCGAGTGCGTTGACGTCAAAGCCGTGAAGCAGCAGGAGCTGGACCATCACGGGGTCGCCCTGCATCGCAGCGACGTGGAGCGGGTTCTTGCTCGACTGTGCGAACGCGTAGCACCAGAGCACGGGCGTGCGGTACAAGTCACGCACGTTGGCGAGGCCGTAGACCTCACCGGCGTCTTCCAGCAACCGCTGGGCAACGTCAACGTCCCCACGCACGACCGCGCGGTAGAGCGCCTTCTTGAACGCCTTGGCGCTTCGTGAGTGCTTCGAAAGCCCTGGCCACGACATGATCCTAGTGGTGGCAGGAGGGACAGAAGAAGGAGAGAAAGAAGCGTGAGTACCGGACAGCGGAGAGCCGACAGCCGACAGCCGACAGCCGACAGTACGCACCGCTTGAGCCACGCGTTCATGGCGGACGTGTGGTTCGAGTCGTTAGCGCCATCAGCTTGGAGCTTCTGGTGCGTGATGAAGCGGCAGAAGAGCACGATCTGGCGCATGAGCACGGCCCACATCCCGAGCGACGTGTAGAGCATCGCAATCTCGCTTGCCGTGAACTGTTCGTGGCACCGCACCGTCTCGGGCAGGTTCAGCACTTGGTCGACGGCAAAGTAGAGCATGAATGCGACTTGCGCAGTCACGAGGAGCTCGCAGAACTGCAGGTACGGACGCCGGACGATGCGGTGGTCTGTGCGTGTGTAGAGCGCGAAGCAGTCGGACGACGAGAAGAGCACAGGCAGCACAAGGAGCACGTTCGGGATGCCGACCAAGTGCATCCCACGCAGCAGCTGGAGGCGCCAGTCGCACGCTGCGTCTGTCGGCGTATTGTCGTTGTCGGTGTTGTTGTCGCCCATCCCGACGGCCAGGAGCAGCGTGTGGGAGTGGGGCTGGTGCTGGTGCGTCTTGTGGCTCGAGTGGAACGCGTGGTGGACAAAGACGATCGCGAGGATGTCGAGCGAGAGCACTGCGACCGAGCCAACGACGAGCCAGTAGGCAAAGTACGAGTTGTTGATCTTGCCCCAGAGCCGCGACAGGGGCGAGTGCGCGTGCACGCGCAGGCCAAAGAACGCACGGTCCTGTACAGCTGGCTGGAACCGTTGCTGTTGGTGCTGCTGGAGGGCTGCAGCTGGGGCTGCTGGGGCTGGTGACACCGGACGACTGCCGCCTGTGTCCGACAGTGAGCGCACACGCTGTACGTGCGACTGGCGCAGCGTCTCTAGGATCGCAATGTCCCCGTCAGCTGTGCCTGGGAGCTCGGTCGACGACTGCGCACGCAGCCGCGTCGCTGGCGGCACCAACCCGAGCTCTGGAGCGTCTCCAGCAGCGTCTACTGTCACTGCGACGCTGCTCCCGTGCGCTGGCGCAGTCGTCTTGTTCTGCTGCAGTATCATGGTCCCATAATTCGGCTTCTCTTCTTCCTCCTCTTCCGAACTCAAGCTCTGCGACTCGCCAATCAAGAACGGGTCGCTGTGCCGATGGAGCGTCCGCATCGCCCGTGTCGCACCACCGGACGAGCGCTTGAACTTGAGGATCGCAGCGCTCGCGAGCGACGGGAACCCGAGCGGCACACTACTGCTGCGCGTCGAGCTGCTCCCTCCTCCAGCTGCCGCGACTCCGACTCCAGCGCTGCTGTCGAGCTCGCTCCGGCTCTGCAGCTTCTTGGCGAAGCGCTTCTTGAGCTTCTCACGCTCGCGCTGCTTCGCGCGCTCTTCCCGACGCTGCTGCTTCGTCCCCTTCGCCTCCTCCCCGTCAAGCTCGTCGCCGCTGCTCTCGCTCTCGCTCGAGCTTGAGCTCGAGCTGTCGTCGTCGGCGCCCGCACCGCCGCTCAAGAACGAGAGGCCGAGTGCGCGCGTCACGGCCGCGATGTCGACATGCGTGCGGTCGCCGCTGCTGTCGTCGTCGCTGTCGCTCGCACTCGCATTCTGAGTGTGCGGCGGTGCGAGTGGCGGCAGCGCCTGTGTGGCTGCCTTCTTCATTCGCAATGACGCTGGTGGCGTTCTTGCGCGGCCAGACAGTCAAGTGCGGTGATGCCGATAGTGCGCGCGTGACGAGTGTGGCGCTGCTTGCAGATTCACGACTGAGTTTTGTGGGGATTTATTTACGCTTTCGTGGATGTTATTGTGGATTTATTTACGCTTTCATGGATGTTCTAGAGGGAGTTGGTTGGATTTGTTGATATTGACTTGATACAGTAAATAGAAATGGTTGCGCTGAAAGTGCGACTGCAGTCAATATTGAAAAATGAACCCACGCATCCCGTTTTCACGACAAGATTTTGACACGTTGGAAATGATGTCCTTGAATTGTTAATTACAATTAGAATCGCGCCAACCATACTGAAGCAGCGTCACCAACCGTTTAATCGATTGTGCGTGTGGATGTCGTACTGTAACTTGATTCTCCTGTACATGCACTGTTGGAACTCAAAAGCACGCATTCCCTGCCTTCTTTGCACTGCCAAAGGCAGCACAAAAATATCGGTTTTCTATCAGATTCAAGCAGTTCGTGTCCTCCATCACGCACAAGAACACAACAGCCTATGAACTACTCAAACGACAGCACGAAGCTCTCACGAACGTCTGTGTTCGTGACGTGAACGAAGGATGACGTGCATTGAAAGACTTCGTCGATCTAGGTACAAACGTCTCCTCTCGCTTGTCTATTGTTGTCCTTCTATGGCAGCACCGTCACTTCCTTCGACGCGTACAGCTGCTTGTGCTTCCCCGCAACGACGTTCTCCATCCACGCTGCCATCTCGAGTGCAAGGAAGTCGGCTTTCGTCTTCTGCACGTTGTGTCCGCCCTGCTGGAACGCGAACCGCGGTCCAGGGTACGTGGCTTCGGAGAGAGCCAGAAAGATCGCTTCCTCAATGAACGCGTCGTCCTGAGCCCACGCGATGAACGACGGTAGTGTCTCGCGCGTGCTCGCGAGGTGCTCCCGGACCAAGTCGAAATCTGCACTCGCACACCGGACGATCCCAGCAGCAAAGTACTCATCCGATCCGTTGTCTGGGAAGAGGAGGTACTTGGTGTAGATCCACCGTGTGAGCAACTTGCCAATGCGTTCGAGCGTCGAGACGTTCGAGCGTAGCATCTGCCACATGAGATCGTTTACCGTCGGCTGGAGCGCTTTGTGTGGCTTGAGACCCGCTGGAGCGATGAGACACAGCCCCTGGAGGTTCACGAGCTGCTGGTGGTGGTTCAGCCCGGCAAAGTGCACTGCTGCGTGGCCGCCCATCGAGTGCCCGAGCACGAACACGGGCGCGTGGTTCCCGCAGATCGTAGCAATCGCCTCGAGTGTTAGCTGCATGGACGGCACCGCGCTGATGTGCGCGTAGTAGTTGTCCGTGTCGAGCACGTCGCTGCCGTCAAAGCCGGGGAGGTTGACGCCGAGCACGCGCGCGTTCTTCTGCAGCTGCGGCATGATGTAGCGGAAGTCCTTGTACGTGCCTGGCGCGCCGTGGATGAGCACGATCGTAGGCGTGTGTGGCGTCACGCCTCCCTCCGGCACCAGCTCGACGTACGAGATCACGCACTTGCCGTCCACCTCGACGCTCTTTGGCTGTGGGAGTTCCGGCCGAGCACTGCGCGCTGGCGCCACTGCCTTCTCCAACGTTGCGGTCGCTCTTGTGGCGGCTGCAATAGCTGTTGCCGTGGTTCGTGGCGGAGAGGACGAGACTGAGAGCATGCGCACAGCAAGCAAATGTCTCGCTGGCAACTGGTGACCACCAGCTCGCTTTGCCGTCGACTGGGCGGCGACGGCGCTGAGTCTGGAAATGGCGCGCATGTTGCGAGGCGTACGCGTGAGTGTGATGGGGCGAACTGACGAATGAATTCGTGTGATTCGTCTGAACCGGAGGTCGCTTACGCACGAGTGGCGAGTGCTGGATGTCAATCAAATCCGCTTAGGTGCGAAGTGGTTGACGTCAGCACCAGGGCGTGATCAAACATTGCCAACGTCTCTCCATGATCGCAGCGCAACGGAAGCCGAAGTTTAATGTCGGCGAGCCGCGCACTCCGCCAGCGCCACCAACTGTCCACTACGTGACGGAGCCGCTCGGCGCACCGGTTGTCTGTGGACTGGCGACCCTTTCGTGGCTGCGTATCAGCTGAAGACGCTCAAAGGTTTGTGCTCTTTCACTCATCGTTCATACGTTCTCAGCTTCACGAGGCGCTGCCAGAGGCTAGTCACCCATACTTCGGATACGCTTCCACGAAGGGTTCGCTTGTTTGACAGTGACAACAACAACGTCTTCGCTTGCGCTCCCACTCACCCAATCTCCGACTCGACGCCAAGATCACTCACACTGGAAACCACCACGGAGGAGCCGCCCCAGACCCCAATACGACGAACGCAAGCCTGAGATGAGCAAGCGCAAGAACAACGACGCCGCTACGGACGTGCTACTGAACCACACGATCTTCGCATGGATCGTCGAGTTCCAGTCCGGATACCCACACACCGTG
>JAASFJ010000875.1:0-14499 GCA_023333755.1 Globisporangium uncinulatum
CAAGTACTGTCTCAAGAGCGGCAGCAACGGCTTCTGGACCGCCATCCAACCTGCGAACGTCCTCTCGGGGGTGTCTGCTATGCAGATCAACGGCAAGCCCACCACCATGGTCGACTCCGCCTACTACTACCTGCTCAACGGTAACAGCCAGACGCAGTTGGATCTATCGAATGTCAAGGTCACACTCACGTCGGTGAGTGGCGAGAGTATCACGGACACCGTCTCACTCATCGCAGGTTCCTGCATCGATGGTCAGTTCCAGTTTGCCCCTGGTAAGGGTGATAGCGTCGAGATGCCTCGCGCGTCGTTCGATGCACCAGCTTCCTACAATTTCCCGAGTCCGAATGTCGGCACCACGTCTCCACCAACAGCGAATCCTGGTTCCAGTCCAGAACCTACACCAGCCATGGCGCCATCGATTCTGGTTGTCAGTCCGACATCTGCACCGATCTCATTAACCACATCCATTCAGCCAGTACCGACAGCCGCTTCACCGTCCCCGACTGCCACCACGACACAAGCGCCGACACCACCATCGTCAACCTCGGCACCAAGCCCACCAAGCTCGTCGATCGCAGCACCGCAGCCGTCAGTGCGAAGCCGGTGCAAGTCGTGAGGTAGGGTGTTGTGCTCTGAAAGTCGACGTTAGCAGAAACTCTTCCGACTTGTGCGTTCATCTCATGAGACTCGGGCTCGGAGACTCCGAGTCAGCGCGAGCAACGACAGCAACTGAGCTTTTAGATGCACAGTTGACTGCCACATGACATTTTGGAACACTCTGTTTCGCCAGATGGTCGAAACGGTGATAAAGAAACGACTTGCAATCGAACGACAGAAGTTAAGGAGGGAATTTGGCAGTTAAACTGGAAATGAAGAGGTAAGCAAAACCTCCCCTCAAATCATGAGTGCTCGGATGTCAAAAATCGCACCGAATACTTGATGCCCACCTACCCACCCGACTCACAGCCACGCACGCCTCCGACTTCATGAGCTCCTCACTATCGACTCTGCCAGCTCAAGCGCACACATCTCTCGCTACTGTGTCGCCAAGCCATCAAATAAGCTCGCAAGATGCTGACCAAGCTCCAGCTCGCAACTGTCGGCGGCCTCGCGGCGCTCGCGTTCTCCAGCGTCCTGGCGCAGTCGTTCGAGGGCGATGGCACGTCCTACACGCTTGGGCAAGTGAAGCAGGGGAACTGCAACTTCATGGCCGCGCCTGCCGCCGCCGCGCAAAACTACGCTGCGATCAACAACGACCAGTGGGACGGACTTAAGAACTGCGGCCGGTGCGCGCAGGTGTCGTGCATTGACGCCCAGTGCGCCGACAAGTCGGCCAGCGAGATCGTGTACATTGTAGACCGCTGCCCAGAGTGCAAGCGCGGCGACCTGGACCTGTCGCCAAGCGTGTTCAAGAAGATCACGGGCTCGTCGCCGTCGCGTCTCAAGATCTCGTGGAAGTTTGTAGACTGCCCGAACCCCGGCAAGCTCCAGTACTGCCTCAAAGACGGTAGCAACCCGTACTACGTCGCTGTGCAGCCCGCGAACGCGGCAGCGGGCATCGCGAGTGTCAAGATCAACGGCAAAGCAACGACGATGGTCGACTCGGCGTTCTACTACGTGCTCAACAGCCAGAGCCCAGTGGACCTGTCGAAAGTCACAGTGAGCCTCACGTCCGCCACGGGCTCGACAGTCGAGGAGACTGTCTCGCTCTCGGTCGGCTCGTGCACAACTGGCACCTCGCAGTTTGGCGGCGGTAGCGCTGTTACGCCTCCGGCATCAACCCCGAAAGCAACGACCGCTGCGCCGAAGCCAGCGACGACCCCGAAAGCAACGACTGTTGCGCCGAAGCCAGCGACTACCTCGAAAGCAACGACTGTTGCGCCGAAAGCAACGACCGCTGCACCGAAGCCAGCAAAGACCCCAAAGCCATCAAAGACCCCGAAGCCAGCAAAGACTCCGAAGCCAGCAAAGACCTCGACAGGAGAAACTGGCAATGACGCGGCGGCCCCAGCGAAGCCGGCAAAGACGCCGAAGAAGACGTCGAAGAACTGCAAGGTGCGTCGGGGGTAGAGGACGCGTCCTAGTAGCAACAGTGTGCCTTGAGTCACAGCTGAAGTCGTTGTCGATACTATACCAAGTCATTATCGATACTGCGCCAAGTCATTGTCGATACTGTACCAAACCCAAGTCTCCGATTTTGGTAAATTCGTAAAATGTGTTAATCGTTTTTATCATTCATTTTTCACTCGTTTTCGCAATCGTTTCGATTCGAGCTGGTCGAATAGCTTCCTGCGATTGGTTTGCTCTTTCATGCCTCGCTATTCACCCAGCACCGCCTAACTCATGTGTGTCAACTGAGTTCACTTCGCCGCGACGCCGCCTTGAGTTCGTGACAACGAGTGGGGCTACAGTCCTCCTTCAAAATGGCGGCCATCACGACCATCTCGTCCTCCTCGGTCCCTGCGAGCCTCTTTCACCCAGAGGCACAACGCAAGACCAAGCCACCAGCGTACAGTTACGCGTTCGGCGGTATGTCGGCGGTGGGCGCTGTGTTCTTCACTCACCCGTTCGACCTGCTCAAGGTGCATTTGCAGACGTCCAAGAAGGAGAACCTCCGCCTCTTTGATGCTGTTCGCCGCATCCTGCGCAAGCAGGGCGTCTCTGGGCTCTACCAGGGCATCTCGGGCGGCGCCATGCGTGAAGGCACGTATTCGACCATGCGCTTCGCTGTCTACCAAGTGCTCAAAGACGACGCCCTCGAGCGCAATGGTGGCGAGCCGATCTCCACCACACACAACGTCCTCCTCGGCATGGCGGGCGGTGCGCTCGGCGGCGCATTCGGGAACCCTGCGGACATTGTCAACGTCCGCATGCAGGCAGACAGCCGGCTGCCAGAGGCGCAGCGGCGCAACTACAAGCACGCCGTCGACGGGCTCCTCCGCGTGCAGCGCGAAGAAGGCACTGAAGCGCTCTTGCGAGGCGTTCGCCCCAACATCATCCGCGCGATGCTGCTCACGACCGGCCAGATCGCTGCGTACGACCTCGCGAAGGCGACGCTGCTCGCCAACACGGCCGTCCCGCTCGAGGACAACCTGCAGACGCACATCCTCTCCAGCTTGGTCGCCGGCCTCGTGGCCACGACTGCGTGCGCGCCCGCTGACGTCGTCAAGACGCGCCTCATGAACATGCAGCACAACGAGTACGCGAGCGCGACCGACTGTTTCCTCAAGATCGTCAAGCACGAAGGGCTCCGCGGCCTCTACAAGGGCTGGCTGCCTGCGTACATGCGGCTGGGCCCGCAGACGCTGCTGACGTTTGTCTTCCTCGAACAGCTGCGCAAGCGCTTGCTGTGACCAGATCAGACCCCGTCCAAGCAGCGCTGGCTCGAGAAGCGAGGATGTGAGTGTATGGATAGAGAACGAGAATGAGAGTCGTCGCTATACTCTACTTGTCTTGCTTCAGCTCCGTGAGGAACGTCTCGAGCTCGAGTCGCTGGGTCTGAAGGAACTCGCGCGTCTGCGCTTGGCGCGCCTGGCGTTTGCGACGCTCCTCGTCCGCGTGCTCGCTCCGGAAGCGCTCGGTGTGTGCGAGCTCGCGCTTCTTAAGGCTGAGCCGTTCGCGTTCGTGCTCGAGGCGCTGGACTTCGGCCTCGAGCTCAGCGATACCAACTTCGGCCTGCACCGCCTTCTTGCGGCCGAACGCGATGCTGTTGTGGTAGAGCGTCTGGGACGCCTCGATCGAGAGGCGGAGCTCGTCCCGTACACGCAGGAGCAGGAGGCCGCGCCCTGGACTCTCGCACGCCGCCTCGCGGATGATTGTTTCTGCTCCGAGCACCCACTGGTGAGCAAGCGAACATACTACTGTACTATCTGTGCTGTCCGTACGGGACCTGTAGACCTGTACGCATGGTATGTGGTTGAGCGTGTTCGTACCAAAGACTTGGAGGAAGAACTTCTCGCGTACGTGGCAGATCGCAGTCGCGCGCGCTTGGTGCGTCATCAGCAGCCTCTCGAGCACCGTCTCGAGCCGCGTGGCGTCGCCTCGTGGCGCCTGCGTCAGCTTCACCATCCGCTGCCACTTGCCCGACGCGTCGGTCCAGGATCTGCACCAGCACAGAGAGCGGAGCGACCAGCATAGCACACACACACATGGATGAACCACCACGTTCCTTTCTCAGAGCTTGGTCAGCTCTCAACGCCTTGAAAGCACGACAGGCCAAGACAGGACGGACTTTGGCGGCAGCATCGCGTTCATGATCTCTCTCGTCAGCAGCGGCGACGGCGACCCGAACGTTGTCGTCACGGTCGTTGCTCCACTGAGACTTGTGGCGCTCGGACCAGCGAGCCGGTTCTTTCGGGGACTTCCTCCTCGTCTCGGAGAAGTGGTGGGAAGAGCGTCACTCTTGCCGCTCGCTTTGCTGGGACTGGACGCCGACAATGGTGGCCCGACGAGCTCAGCGCTCTCGTACATGAACGAGTAGAACTCTTCCAAGAGCGCTGCGTCTGCTGGGAGCAGCCAACTGGCATCCTCCACGCGGCTCTGCTCTCGCAACGGCGAGGAGCTAGTGGAAGCTGGCGAGACAGTCTCCTCGTCCATGGCTGCAAGTGGTGACTCGGCAGCCGTTACATTGAGGGATTGCTTGTGCTCCTTACTCTGTATGGAGCCTCACACGACTCGCCTGCTTGACTAGAACTGCGAGCCTTTCTTGTTGCCAATACCACGCGGGTTGGCGTCCTTCCAGTCGTCCCACGACCGGTCCTTGTACGTGGCTTCGTCCACAAGCGCGTGGTCGTCCTCGTCGCCGTCGTCCGCGAGCTGGTCGTAACGACGGGGTCCCTGCGAGCCCTCCCTGTCGCTCGCGTTGCACATGCAGACAGTCAGTCGACCAGCTACCTTAGCTATACAAGAGCCCCCAGAGTAAGCAGCACGCACTGTTCGCGCGCCTGGCGCTCCTTCGCGTCCGCCATTTCCATGTCCGCATACGCTTCCAGCGACATGGTCGGCAGCCGGTGTCCAGGCTGGAACACACCTGACTTGACCGTCTCCCGACGCATTTCAAACTGCGGGTTGATGTGCGTCACGCTCTGGACCAGCAGCACGACAACAGCAACAACACTCGTGTGGCGTGAGTGGCAAGCGAGTACGAACACACTGATACGTTGCGAAGCGGAAGAGAACGCACAATGCCCTGGCCCTGCACTGGCGGCGGCGGCCGGTGGGCGTCCGAGAAGAGGTCCTTCCGGTCGCTCGCGTGGTTCATCCGGACCATGGTCTCGAGCATCTCACGCTCCTGTGGCCCACAAGCCCCACGTTAGCACTCCAGTCAGTCACGACAAGCCCAAACAGACGCACCTGGTTGATCGCGAGCTGTTCGTCCATGGACTTGACGACTGCGAGCTGGATGAACGCCAGGAGCTGCTCGCGCTCGAGCTCGTCCACGTCGTCGTCGAGCTCGAGCCCGTCCTCGTCGTCGCCCGTGAGCGCTTGACCGGGCGCCTTGCCGCCCAGCTGCTGCTTGCGGCGCTGGACTTCTGCGAGCTTCCGCTCCATCTCGCGCTGGAGCTGGAAGCGCTGAACTTTCTCGTCACGCGCGAGCGCAAACTGCTTGGCGTCCAGGCGCTCGTACTGTTCGCGGCGTTTCGTTGGCTGGAGCACGCCCAGCTGCTCCGAGCGGTCGAGGAACTGCGTGTGGAACACGTCGGCTTCACGCAAAAAGCGGATGCGGCTGAGCACATTGCGCAGCTGGTCGTTCGCGCCAGTGGTACTCGTGTTCGTGCGGCTGCTAGTGCTCTCGCGTGCGTCTGGCGGCGGCGGCTGCCGGTGCTGCTGCGTGAGCTGCTCAGGCGCGTCCCCTGGCTGCTGGAAGAACGTCTGCTTTGGGATGAGCATTGCGAGCAAGTGCTCGAGGCAGAACGCGTACAGCTGCGTGTTGTTGAGCTCAAAGAAGCGCTCGTTCGGCGAGAGCACGCTGTCGCGCTGACGCTGCGCCACGCTCTGCCGCAGCAGCGCCAGCGTCGTCGTCAGCTCGTCCTGAAACGCGCGGGCGTTCAGCTCGGCTGACGGACTCTCGAGCGCCGCGAAGCGCGCGTACGCTTCTGCGTAGCTCACGCGCTCGCTTGTGACGCTAGCGCTCGTCGTGCTCGTGCTGCTCGCCATCCTTTCGACTTGGCGGAAATGGTGAGAATTGGAATCGATTCGTGACGGCAACAAGTCCTCGAGTGGATGTCTGAAGTACCGGTACGTATTTGAATTGCGCATTGAAGGAGCGACCGAACAAGTGCTGCAAGTGCACTTGGTAGAGCTTCCCCAATGGACCAAGGAGCGATCGTGGCGGAAGACGTCGTCTGCAGGAGGACGAGACAGGGGAAGGGAAACATTCATTTGCTGTGGGCCCACGAGCACGGATAACGACAGCAAAGACGTAGAAGACGTAGAAGACGAGCGGAGGCGAGCGCACGTGACTGCTGTCTCCTACTGTACCTCCTCCTCCATCCGTTCTCTCCTTCCCTATACGTGGATGCTGGTGCTGTCTGCATTGCTGGAATGAGTCGGTGATGCAATTCCCCCCGTTGTATACACGCCCAATTGGCGCTTAGTCCTTCTTGTTGATGCCGAACGCCATGTTCACCTCGCCGCGGAAGACCTGCAGGAAGCCGAAGGCCGTGATGCTCAGCAGCGCGCCGTAGATGAACTTGTCCGTGTCGCGCTTCACGTACGTGTGCTTGTGCGACGTCGTGAAGAGCTTCTGGTCCGCAGGCACGTGGCTCGGCTTGTTCACGAGGCCGGACACCTGGCGTGTCTGGGCAGAGGCAGCGCGCATCGCGCGGACGGTCTGGCGGGCAGCGAGCATCGTGTGGAGCGTAGAGAGCGAGAGAGAGAGAGAGCGCGCTTGGCTGAGCGTGTCGAGGTGGCGAGCGAGCGAGGCTGGAAATGCGGCAAAATGAGCGGCTGCCGCAGGTCGTTTCCCTGGAGGTGCGCCTAAGTACGAGGAATTGCATTTTTATCACACACCATTGAAATGCTTCGATCAAGTACGATCCGTAAGGGGAAGAGAGAGTCGAAGAGAGAGAGAGACCTGGCCAACGTGGTGGTGTCTATTACATGAACTGTTGCAATCTGCTACGTATGTGGTGTCTCTGCACTCCGCTCACGTGCCGCGAGCCGCCTTGTTGGACGACCAGGACTTGGACTTGGCGGCACTGGCCGACGCCTTGACTTTCTCGTTCTCTTTCTCCTCCTCTTCCAAGTCTTCCAGGTCTTCGCTGCCCGCACGCAGGTTGCCAAAGCCTGGCTGCGGCTTCTTCGCGTCCGTCGTTCCGCTCGCAGGGTTGATCGCGAGCGAGTGGGGGTAGGCCGGGTGCGGGAGGTACTCTTGCGTCAGCTCACTGCCCAAGTGCCTCTTCCACCGGAAGCGGTTCACACCAGCGTACAAGAACGCCTTGACGCGCATCTTGAAGGCCTCGCTCCGGGTCTTGGGGAACGGCGTTGTGTCGAGACACATGACGCCAGGCACCGCGAACATGTCGCTGTAGCCCATGCCAAAGACGATCGCGCCGGGCCCCCACTCCTTCACGTACGACGCGAGCTGCTTCGAGATGAGCCGCTTGCTCACAATGTGCGCGCCGTAGTAGTTCTTCGCGTCGATCCAGCGAATCGGCGTGCCGTTCACGATCACAGGGTCCAACAGCAGGAGGTCGGGCGAGATGACGCGGCGGCCGTAGCGCTCGGCCTGCTCGTCACACAGGTCCTGCTGGGTCCTGGAGATAACAACAACAACAACAAGAGACACATTAGTATGGCGTCCGTAGCCTCCCACCACCGCCAGCCGACAACGGAGACGCACTTGACGCGGATGCCCTTGGCTTTGAGAAAGTGCTCGATCGTGACTTCGAGCGACTCGGCGTCGTACGACGGCGTGCCAATGAACGGGTCGCTCTTGTGGACGCTGTCGTACTCGATGGCTTTGCGGATCTCGTACGCGTCTCGCTTCGACAGGTGCTCGCTCGGTGTCGCGAGCGCGCGCTTCACTTGGATCGTGTTGAGCCCACGTTCGCGCAAGATGATGCGCATGAGCGACACGGGCGGGTAGTTGTGCGCACTCGAGAGCTCGATCAGCGTCTGGCCGCTCGTGTACTCGTCGCTGATCGCGCGACTCGCACGGCGGACGCGGTGCGTGTTCACGAGCAGCGACATGCGCTGGAGCTGCTTGCGGAGGTTCAGCGTCATGTTCGCAGTGATTGGGAGCATCTGGAGCAGCTCGTCAATGCGGTTCACTTGGTGGCGCTTAAGGCGCCGGAACGTCTCTTGCTGCAGGATGAGCCCCGCTGCCTGTGTCTCGAGCAGCTGCGGGATCGGCTTCACGGGCCACTCGAGCGTCAGCGGCTTGAGGTCGCCGAACTTCGCTTTCGCGTCCTTGATCGCCTTGGGCGACAAGGCGGCCGACGACGGACCATTGCTGTACACGGACGACTGCATGGACGAGTAGACGGACGACATGGCGAAGCACGGGTCGAGCCCGACTGCCCGCACGCCTTCCATCACTGTCAGTGCGCGGTCCTTCCGCCCTGTCTCGAGCGACGTGAGCGACGCAATCTCCGGCTCGACGCCCGACAGCCGCATCTCCATGAGAACGTCAAAGAATGCGTCGGCGCGCCACACGAGCGACGCACGCAAGAGCCAGTGCATGTACGTGTGCACGGACACGGGCCGTAAGAGCCGGAGGTGCTTCAGGACTTTGATCGCGCCGTCCAAGTACTCCTTTCGGTAGCACAGGTCGAGGAAGCGGTTAAAGTCCTTGAGGTCGAGCCGCACGCCGGCGCGGTCCATGAGCTCCCAGAGCTCAATGGCTTCGTCAGCTGCGGACGTGGCGTCGCATACGTCCAAGAGCGCTCGCAGCGTCTTCTCGTCCACTTTGCGGCCTTGGTTCAGCATGTCGCGGACGATCCGGATCCCGTCTGCTGGCTTCTGGGCTTCACAGCACGCGAGGACGCCGGGAATGAGGAAGTTCTCGTCCAGAAACGGGTTCCCGTAGTTCCGGTAGAGGTCGAAGAGCGTGTGGCCCTTGAGGAACGACTCGCGCCGCAGCTTCGCCACGAGCGTTGCGATCTCTTCGACGCTCGGCAGCGTCTTCTGCAGCGCCTGGATCTCTTGGAGCGTCAGCGTGATCTTGTCGGTCTGGAGGTGCTTCAGCGTGCTCAGCTTTGTCTCTGCTACCGCCAGGACTGGAGCAGACGCGGCTACAGCGTTCGAGGCTTCCTCGTCACTGCTCGACTTCTCCTTGTCGCTCTCAGCAACAACAGAGGCCGCGGCATTCTGCTGGTGGTGGTGCTGGTGCTGGTGCTGGTGCTGGTGTTGATGCTGCTTCTTGGGCCTCAAATACGCCGCAGAGCCACTGTTGTTGCTGCTGCCGTTGACAGCCGCTGACGGCGCCACTGGAGCAGCAGTAGCCAGCGCAGGTGGCGAGGCGGAGCTGCCGGTTGGCCGCTTTGCTGCGCGTGCGAGCGCTGCTTCTTCCTCAGACTGCCGCTGGCCGTTGACTGCAGCGCCATTGACACCATTGACACCATTGACACCATTGACACGGTTGACGCGGTTGACGCCATTGAGGCCATTGAAGCCGTTAACACCGTTGAGTTTGCTAGCGATCGCGGCCACAGTCGTGGGCTGCACCTTCTTCTTGAGGCGCGCCGTGGGTTTGCGCTTCACTTTCGCTGGCACTGGCTTGTGCAAAGCCGCCAGCTCGCTGAAACTGCGGACGCCGAGACGCGAAGGATGCAGTAGCAGCGCAGGGCTGGCGCTGGAGACAGAGATCGAGGTGCGCGCCGCCGCTGCCACGCCAACGCTCAGCATCGTGGTCGATCTGTCGCTTGCTCTGCACCACCCACGAAATCGCCAAGTGAGAAAAGTGAGTGGCAAATGGCAAGAAACCTATCCTGATCTACACTTGATATTTGTATGAATTCATGCGAATTACCAAACCACGTGCGTTTCTATTTGTTTTCCAACAATTGAACATTTGTGCCGTGAAGTGCAAAAATATCAACCAGACAAAACTACAGAATTGAAAACGACAGAAATGGCTACATTTGAAGGCGTTTCAAGTGCGTGGCATCCAATTCCAATTCCAGGTCGTTCCTCCTGTGTGAGCTCCACGCCCCACGTCACGCCCCACGTCACACCCCACGCTCAACGCGAGCTCAGCGACGCTCGACAGCAGAGCCACCACGGGCTATAATAATCCTTGCTGGGCGGAGATCGCACTGCTTGCCGGGTCGAGCAAGCAGGAAGCGATCGATCGGACGACTGCAATCTCCTCCATCACCACCTCCCATTCACGAATCCGCTTCACTCGCGCGCTCCAATAGCACCAGCACTATCACCTTCCATCGAGTCTCTCGCACCTTTCCCGAGAACACAGTCGATTCATATGGGCGGCGACAGACGAGAGCGCGCAGCGTTCGCGTATCGCGACCTGGACGAAGAGACGTTCTTCCCTCTTATCGACCACGAGTACCACAGCCAGACGTCCCCGACGCCGACCAAGAAGCCGCTCTCCGAGTCGGTCATCCTGCGCAGCCATTTCGACAAAACCCGGTCAAAACGCCGACGAATTGTCCTCGTCACGGGTGGACTGCTGTTGCTGCTCGGTGGATCGACACTCGCACTCCTCGGAAAGTCACTCGACGCCCAGCGCTCCCGGTCTCCACTCGAGCTCACGATCGCTGCTCCGTACGGAGCGCTCCGTGGCAAGAGCGACGTGAAGCAGAGTCGGAGCACGCCGTTCGCTGAAGACCTCGGGTCGCTTCGAGAAAGCGTGGCGGACGGGGTGAGCGTTGGCGAT
The DNA here is from genome assembly GCA_023333755.1 of Globisporangium uncinulatum. Classification (NCBI taxonomy): domain Eukaryota; phylum Oomycota; class Peronosporomycetes; order Pythiales; family Pythiaceae; genus Globisporangium; species Globisporangium uncinulatum. Next base: position 10,841 of record JAASFJ010000875.1, read on the forward strand.
TTCGACCCGAGTGACTCGTCTGCGGAGCAGAACGACAGTGAAGAGGACGCAGATTACCTACCAGACACCTACCGGTAGCTAGTGGGAACGATCACCCAAGCGAGTGATGGAGCGATCTTAAGCTCTTCTCTATAGGTTCGAAGCTTCCGTAATCTTCCTTGCTGGGTATGTATACCGCGTCACGTGCGTGCTACGACCGCACTTCTTTCAGTGTGAAGACCTGTCCGTACGAGCGTGGAATGTCAAAGAGACCGGGCTCAAAGGCCGGCGAGAGCGTGATCTTCTGGAACGTGTACGCAATGCGCACTGTGAACATCATGGGCAGCTCAAAGCGGACGGGGAACCCGGGAGGCAGTTTCTGGACGCGGCCACCGTAACAACAACCAACACGAGTGAGGACGACAACACATAGACGACATTCACACTTGCTGAACGCACCAGGCGGAAGAACTCTTCGAGGTTCTTCACGTGCTCGCCCGTGTGCGAGAGGAACTCGATCACGGGCAGAAAGTCCGCGAGTTGGAACGGGAAGCTGTCGGCCATGAGCACCTTCGCTTCGAACTCTTTCCCCAGACGCCGCGTCTCGGGCAGCACCGTGAGACTCCGGAACGTGTTGCGCTCGCCACTCGCAGCCGCCACGTCGTTCTCAACCGCGTGCTCATTCACTTCGTTGTCGTAGCTGGCATTCTTCTTTGGCTGGTCCTTCGACCGCTTGAAGAGCGACGACATCTTGGACGCTTTCTTTCCGTCGTCCAGCGCCACTTGCGGACCCCGAAAGTAGTCGTGGAACGACGTCGTCGCGGTGAGCGGGTTCGGGATGTGGTCGAGGCGGAGGAACTGCTCGCATAGCTCCGCGTCAGTCGGTTCAGGGCCGCCGTCACTGGTGTTGTTAGCCCCACTTTGTTTCTGCTCGTCGTCTCGTTGTTTCTTGTCGTCTTCAGTCGTCGTCAGCAGTCGGTTCTCGGACGCTATCGTCGCACTAGTCGACTGAGGTGGGAGCCCAAGCGACGGACGCGTGTGGGTCACGTCGTACTGGATCTTGACGCCACCCACATCGAGCGAGAAGCTCTTCTGCGTGTTGAGCCACATGAGCACGAAACTCCCGTTCTGCTCCGCTTCGAACGTCCCTGCGATCGCAATGTTCTTCACGCCGTCCGTCTGGCACACTGGGAGCTTCTGGTCGTCGTGAAAGTACGTCGCTGTGAAGCTGAACTCTCTGCTCTTGGCCGTAAAGTTCCAGCCGATCGTGTCGCCAGCGCACACGTCCAAGTGCATCTCGACTTTCTTGCCTTTCGCCAGTCGCAAGAGCGTCGTCTGCGTCTGCGTCGGCTCGTCCACTCGCTTGCTCGCGTGTCGGCTGCTCTGGCCGCTCTTGTCGTTTCTGTTGTTCCTGTCGGCTGCGGCTGTGCTCGTGCTGCTTCGACGTCGCGAGTCGGTCCCGTCGACACTCGCTGTCATCTTCCGCTCATGCTCGAGCTCTTCGAGGTCTTCGTCGCTGTCAAAGTTCGTGTTGCGCATGCTCTTGTCTTTCGTCGCCTTGGGTCGCTTCGGGTCGCTGCTGCTCGCTGACTTGGCCGCGTGGATCGACAAGTGGCTCACAAACTGCTGGATCTCTTTCAGAGGTGCGTCACTCGCGGTCGCGTCCGTGAGCTTCCGGTCCGGTTTCACGACTGGACGGAACTGGGCCGAGACGGCAAAGTTCTCCATCTTGTACTTGGTGCCTGTCCAGGGACAGAACCGGCTGCTGCTGCGTTTCGTGGACGACGTCTCTGCTTTCTTCTTTGCCTTCTTCATCTTCTTACTCAGCGACGCCGCAGTCACGTCTTTGCGCTTACGGAACGTCATCGTGGAGCTGTCGAGTGTCGACGCCGACAGCGGCGTCGTGAGCAGCATCTGGAGCCCCAAGTCCATGCTCGTGACAGTCGACCGTTTGAGCATCGACGTGACGTCGTAGAACGTCTCACTCTCCCGGTCCAACACGACTGCGTGGCCTGGTCGCTCGCTCTGTCGGCCCATGAACAGGTGCGACATTTGGCCGCGCTTCCACTTGACACCGTCGAGGCCTTTGAGCGCCGAGTCGACACGCAGGTGGGAACCGCGTTTCCAGATCCGGATCGAGTCGGACGGGAGGATCTTGGACACCATGGGGACCCACGAGTGCGCTTCGAGGAAGATCTCGGCTTCAAAGTCCGGGAGGCGCTCGAGAGCGACGAAGAACGCTTCCTGGCGTGCGTGGAGGTGGCTCCAGAGCTGTTTTTCGCCTGTGGGTGGAGTCAGTCGCACACAGTGTGTGAGTCAACAGAATAGAGACTTTGGACGGTACTGGACGACTGACCGACCTCGGAGGAACAAGTGGGCGAGCAGAAACTCGTCGTCGCACAGCGTCGCGTCGTGTACACAGCTCCAGCCGTCGAGGTTCCGAGACGTGACGCTCGCATCGTGCGCCTGTGACTCACGCACGCACACCACCAACCACACCCGATACCCCTCTCGTCAGTGTGTAGCTAGCTTCCTAGCCTCAGACAAGCACGGTGACGACAGCGACGCACCAGCAGGAGCTGCATGATCGCACGCTGTGCCGGCTGAACGAGGCGCACAGCGAGGTGTAGCGCTGAGTTGCCACGCGCGTCTTTGGCTTCCAGAACGCGCTCCAGCGCCGAGCGCTTGCTGTCGTCTGCGTCATCGTCCTCGGTGTCAGTCGAAGGGACCACTTGACTGCTGCCATTGCTGCTGCAACTGGCAGAGGTAGCACGCGCCTCCTCCAGAATCGCCCGCACGCGGTTAAGGTCTCCAGCCCACACCGCGGCGTGGAGCGGCGGGACGTCGAGCGTCGCTGTCGTCGTTCGTGTCGCGATGCTGCCAGAGTCGTCCATCGTGGTGTGACCTGATGTGGCTACTGAATCAGACCGTTTCCGATAGAATATAGGGAAAATTCCAAAATGGGACTCAAATTGACTTTTACGAGCAAAATGGGACTCAAAACCTCTTTATCACAGGAGCACCTGATAAAGGAGGTCGTATCACTTTTCCACGATACAGAATCATTACAGAAGGGCCACACTACCGGTAGCACATGCACTTTGGGCACAGTTAAAATAAGAAATGGCTAAATGTTACCAACATTTTGTTGGACTGCAACACGTAAATGATGAGGCTCCCACGAGGCTCCCGAGGACGACCTTGGCGAAGTCGTACACAGCATTAACTTCTCGAGATGCGATGCTCGTGATATGCGACGCCTTAGTTCATCAAGAAGAGGAGCTGGTGCGTTGGTGCATGGGGCACAGTCGTATGGTAACAGCAACCTCATAAACGTTCATGGGCGAGCACTTATGAAAAGATCATGCTGATGACAAGGTTGGTGTGGGGTGCACTTTGTGAGGATATAACGGTCTGTGGTTGTGTGTTGCCATCTACGACAGCTAACAGACAACCCCACTACCGTGTCGCTACTACTCGTCCCGCTGCGCCACTGCCACGACAGCTTAGAAGACCATCCAACCCAGTGTGCTGCACGCTGTGCCACCAAACACGGGAACCACACCACCAGCCGCTACAGGATCCGAAGCAGCTCCGCCGACTATGTGCACCATACCAGCGACAGCCGAACCGCCAGACGCAAGCCCACTCGCACACGCAGGCATAGACGCGCTGCCCAG
>JAASFJ010000876.1:0-14489 GCA_023333755.1 Globisporangium uncinulatum
CAGGAAGGAGGCGCACAAACAGACACACAGACACACAGACACACAGACACACAGCCACACACACAGACACACACAGCCACACACAGGCACACACATCCAGCGCCATGAACACGTGCGCCGTCACGGACGTCGCGTCGCTCCAAGCGGGCGACCACATTTGCATTTGGGACAAAACGCGCTGGCCATTCCGCTACACGCACCACGGCGTGGTCTTTGAGACCGGCAAGAGCGGCGACGCGATCACGATCGCGCACGTGTGGAGCTTCATCGACTCGTTCCGCGAGTCGCAGGCAGACTCGCGCTTCCGGCTCACGTCGCTCACTGCGTTCTTGTACGGCCGCCCGCTCTCGGACATGCGCCGTGTCCAGTACAACTCGTCGCTCATGAGCAACGCGCTCTCGAAGCTCGGCGAAGTGCACTGTGCAAAGAGCGACATTCCGCCAGTTGTGCTCGCGCGCTGCCGGTTCTTGCTCGGGCTTGGGAAAGGCCACTTTGACCTCCTCTCGCTCAACTGCGAGCACGTCGCGCTCTGGTGCAAGACTGGCGTCGTGTGGTCAAAGCAGCTCTTCCACAAAGTCCACACGCACGCGCCGTTTCTGCCGCCTCGGCACGCCGGGCTGCTCACAGGCCTCGACGCGACGATCGCGCGCTTGCGAGACGCGCACCGCAAACAGGTTGCAGAGCTCGAGCGCTTGCACGGTCAGCGCGTGTACGTGCAGCTGGGCGAGACGCGGTTTGTCAAGCGGCTCGGCAAGGAGCTCTACGCTGTGCACACGGACCCGCTCGAGACGGACGCGGCGTTCCGGCCGCAGCCGACGCCGTTTGTGCTCCACGTCGATGCGATGACGCCGAACTGCGTGCTGGTCGTGCTCGCGGACGCAGAGACTGGGCACGTTGTGTGCTCGAAAGCCGCGTCTGTGACGCTGCTTCCACGGCGTGCGTACCACCGCGAAGGCACGTTCACGTTCGAGCTCACGTGGAACGGCGAGCTGCAGAGCCGCCGGAACCGCCGCTGGTACGTTGGTGCGCAGACCCGCGACGGACTGCTGCGTACGTTCAACACACGCGACAAGGCCGGTGCGTTCCGGATCGTCGACGCGGCGTTCGTGGACGCACTCGAAGCGGCGACACTGGGCAAGGAGGCCGCGGCTGCAGAGATGGTGGTGGCCAATGGGACGAACCCGGCAGAGGAGGAGAGCGAGGACGAGGCCGCTGGGTGGCACGGAGAGGACGAGCCAGAGCGCGTACTGGTTGCTGCTGTGTGAGTCAGGAGTCTGATGGACGACGGCCGCTTTCTCCTGTTTTGAGGTCGTACCGAGAGAGAAATGAGCTGTAGATTACGAAAGAAATATACTGTTGCTCCAAATTCTGTTGTTGTTTGGAACACAATGTTGTTAGCTCCACCGATACTTTCCTGTCCCTTCGCGACTCGTATGGACAGTTGGGACGGCGACGACAGCAGCGACGACTCGGCGGTGCTCAGCGGCTGGGGAACCGCTGACGGCGACGGCGCCGTCTTCGACCGCTCGCGGTCAGAGTGGCACCGTGTGAGCAGAGACACTAGCACCAGCAGCTTGGCTCGTTGTCTCCAGCCGCTTCCTACGAAGGCGACAACGACGACGAAGTCGAAGAAGAAGAAGAAGAAGACGGTCCGCCTACAACTCGTGACAGCGCAGTCGACGAGCGCTCTTCCAGTGACACCACCGCATCAAACGACCACTGTTCCTGACCAGTCTGAGCTCACGTCCCCACCTGCAGCTTCAGTCGTCTCGAGCTGTAGCAGAGCCGTTGGGATTAGCCCCACTGTCAGTCCAGTGCGGCCTCTGCCCATTGTTGTGCACACGAGCAGCAAGGCGACAGCCACGCGGCAGTCGCGTGCTGCGAACGCCACGACAATGTCGTCACTCTTAGCGTCGTCGTCGTCCTGTAAGCTCGTTGGGCTCATTGGAGACGGAGAAGAGTGGTGTCCAATGCCACCGCTGCTGCACAGAAGCGAGTCGCTGCCCAGCCATGACAGGGCCACAGACGCTCGTCGACAGCGCACGCGCCACGTGGGCCAGCGGGACCTCCCGATGCGCCTCGTGCTCCCGTCGCTCGCTGGCCCTCACAGCCTCCAGTCGCTCCTGTCGGCACTCACACTCCACAGCAATAGCGATGCCGAACAGCAACAGCAGCGAAAACGACGTGTCCACGACACGAACCAGCCACTGTCTGGGATGATCCTGACTGGCCCCAGCAGCACCACAGTGACGAGAGCGCGTCACACGACAAAGGACAGAGCAAACGATTCTCTCCACGTCGCTCTAACGTGATTGTGTTGGCGCTCACAAGGCGAGAGAGACGAGCCACTCGTTCGTTCGTTCGGCTCACAACACACTCGTGATCGTACCACGCACGCCGTTGTAGCGCCACTTGGGGTCTTCACTGTCCAGCTGCTTCTCGACGTCAGCTGCGAGCCCAACGACCGGGTTCGACTTGAGTGTGCGAAACGACACGAACGGCGCTGGGAAGTACGGTACTGCCACGTCGGCCGGCGTCGTCGCTGGCCACAGACGGTCGCCGAGCAGCCGACGGTAGTTCAGGTCGCCTTTCAAGATCACGAGCGTCGCGTCGTCGTGCAGCCGTGTCGCGAGCGCGTCGGGCAGCTCAAAGTAGAAGCTGTACTGGTTCCAGAACAGGTCCGGCACGACCAGGAGCTGCTTGGCCGCGACTGCGGCAGCGAGGCGGCCCCCGAGCGCTTGGATCGCAGGCGACCGCGACTGCTGCTGCATGGCGGCAATGTGCTCGAGCACGTCGGGCGGCGTCGCGTCCGAGACGTACATGGGCTCGACTTTCACGTTGAGCGTGACGGTCGCGCTCCACTTGTGCGTGAGCAAGTGGTCTGCGAGCGCCAAGTCGAGGAGGAGCTCCGTGCCGCAGTTGTCGTTGATGAACTGCACCGTGACGCTGTGTGCGTCTCCAGCTGTTGACGCGTTCTGGTGACGCGTCTCGAGGAACGTAATCACCTTGTCGCTGTCGTCAATCAGCAGCAAACTGTCGTCGACTGCGAGCGACGCACTCTCGCCACTCATCGTGTCTTTCACGACTTTGTAGCAGCCGTCGGCTTTGTTGCCCCAGAGACTGAGCTTCATGAAGCGCTGGAGCTGCTCACGACGGCTCAAGCGCGCGTCTGCTGCCGAGAGCTCCACAGCGCTCTGGAGCAAGCGCCACGGTGTGTCTTCGCTCAGCTCTGCGACTTTGCTGTGGTCGGCATCCCCATACTGTTAGGTTACGGCACTCCCAACGCACCCACTCTCGTAAACTAGAAGCAACCACACGTACGAAGGGTGGAACGGGTCGATTCCGGTGGAGTAGTAGCCAGCGAGGAGCAGGACGAGCTGGAACATGTACTGCTCCGAGAGGAACCACGGCGCATTCTGCCACGTGTAGCCCTTGCCTGCCAAGAGCTGCGTCCAGTGCGGCGAGAGCGGCGCGAGCGCAGCTTCAACCGGCGCGGCCTCTGCAGGCAGCAGGATCGCAGCGTCGTGCTGCATGCCACTTGCGAGCTGTTCGAGGGCCGCTAGCTGCTCTGACGAGAGCCGCGCGGCGTTGCGCGTCGCAGTGTCCCGCACAAGCTCCGGCAGGCGTTCAGTGTACGACTCGTGCGCGAACGTACCGCGCTCGTTCGTGAGCAGCAGCTGCTGCTGGGCGAGCAGCGCGAGGAACGCGGGCGTTGGTGAGCGCATTGGCGATGCAAGAGCGGTGGTGGTTGACTGGGGGGATTGAGTTGAAAAGAGCGACTGAGATGGCAAATGGTGGCGTTGAAGCCGACAGAAGTGCACGGTCCCTTTTTTATGGTCTCCTATTCGGGATTGGACACCGCCTTACTATACGAAGAGATAATGTCCAGTCGTTTTGATGTGCGAACTGATACCAGCGAAGACTTGGTGTTGGCGTCTTCTTTAAACGGTTAATAATTTTTCTATTTAACATCTGTTATTAACTGTTATTAACAATGTTAAAGAGTGGTAGCAACGCTTAAAGACGGTGTGGACCACATACCTTGTGAAATATTGCAACTCACATCGCCGAAGAAATGTACAATGCACACAGGGCCTTCTTGCCCGATGAACGCAATCGCGCACTCAACCAATAGCATCTCGCCACCGTAGCGCGCCGCTGACTCCACCGCCGGTATCTATCACGTGACGGAAAATGCACCCACGTAAGGACAGCTTACGCAACAGCCATCCTCTAGCCGCTCTGGTTCACGCTGTTCTGTTGCTCGTCGTGCTGCAAGTGTCCGGCAACGGCCTTGACTGGTGGATCGGCGTGTACGCGGCCGCGCACAGCACCTCGCCACGGACATTCGCCGACACGCTGTTCTGAACCACCCTCGAGGACCATACGGCCGTGCTTCTGGGGGAGTTCCTGTTTGCGTGTGGCCGGCTCCGTGCGGCTAGAAGCGCGTACGCGTGGCTCGTGACGTCGGTCTTTCACGGCGCGCTGAGCGTCTTTGGCGCGACTCCAATCGACCGCGTTCTAAATGGCTGAGCGGGGACACGTACGCGATCGACGAGTCGCTCCCGTTCATCCTCAGCATCTTTCTGAAAGACGCGGCGGAGGTGCTCAGATCGCTCGAGATCCACTTGTACGGCAACCGGCTCGTACTGTCGCTGCTCGCCTCGCTAAGTGCGGTGTACTTCCAGCTACAGCGGCGGTATCGACCAGCTGCACGGCACGTTCGACGGCTGGACGCGGTTGCGTCCCCATCCTGACCATGTTCACGGAGACGCTTGTAGGCTTGCCAGAGATCCGAGCGATGCGTACGCGACAGCGTACAGCCGGTACCTCGGCCAGAGCCAGCGAATGGCGTTCGTCAGTGCGACGATTGGCGCCTGGTTCAGAGTCAGTCGACTTGCTCGGCGTCTGCGTGACAGCGTCCGTCGCCGTCGCTGCTGTCACCAAGTTCCACACGACCGTCGTAGTGAACCCCGGCTTTCTCAGCCTCACGCTCACGTACGACCGCCGATCGGCGCGAAGCTGAACGCCACCCTTGGGAGCTTTGTCGCTACCGAGCAGCACATTGTTGCAGTCAAGCGCGTGGACTAGTACGCACGTCGCCCGGACGAGACGACGATCGTCTCAAGCGGCTGGCGACACGACATCGAGGTGAAAGCGCCACTCTTGCCGAGCAGGTAGCAGCTTTACGGCTTCATCAAGTTCCACGGTTCGACTGTGAAGTACCCGACCCCTAATAGCAAGAACAATCGCGTGGCGACTGTGCTCTCGGGCACCCGGTGCCGACACGCGAACGACGAGAAGGTCGGCGCGCGCGGACTCACGGCCGCCGGCAAGAGCGTCTTCCTGAAAGCCATCAATTGCGCCACTATATAGCTCTCGGGACGTGTCGTTGTGGACGGCGCGGACCTCGATACCTAATTGCTGCGCGAACTTTGAGCTCGGCTCACGTACATCTCACAGGACGTGGTGCTCTTCAACGGCATGATCCGCTCGAACCTGGACCCGGACAACCGCTGCAAAGACGTAAAGTCTAGGCCGCGCTCGCAAAGTGCTGATTTGAGCGTGCAATCACGCGGTTCGCACGCGGCCTCGAGATTCTTGTCGAAGCCAGCGACGTGACGCTGAGCAAGAGTAAGACCCTGCTGCTTGGCGTTGCATGAGCACTGTGTGATATAGCGTGCGAGTGGCGTTACCACTAGCACAACACCGGGTCAGTTGGTACAAGAGTAATGTATCCAGACCAGGCTTTTGCTCCGCGTTCACTCCAAATGCAGGCAGGCAAGTCCACTCGCAAGCCGGCACACTCAACGCAAACGCGGTGCTGCGTCGGTCAGTCCTTGGTTCACAAGGTGATCCCCGTGTGTTGAGTTCTTTGAGATCTGGGTCGGACACAAGCGTATACCAGACCACAGGTACTGTTTCCGCACTGGGTTCCAAGCGATGGTTCCCAAAGACCGGATCACAAGGCACTTATCACTCGTACGCTCTCGCACGCAATTGTCACCTACTCACGTACGCCTGATAGGACTTGGGCAACCAGGTCGCTGCGCGCCAAACGGTGTGGGAACTCTCTCTTGTTCTCACTCTCTTAGTCTCCTGATGTGAAATTCCCACAAGCGTATATAATAAACCGTTATCTCCCTGGCTTGACCAGTTCACCGACACAAGTTCGGGGTTCTTCACCTCTTTTCCACACCCACGTTCACGCCGACACACACACCGAAATCCTGGCACACGGGTATGTAGCGAGCACACACGTATACCGTACCGACCGGGGCCGACTGGACTTGAAACCGCGGAGCACTGTGCTGCAGGCTGGTGCTTCGACGAGGAACCCACATGGTGGGGCTGCGAGGGAGTCGACTTGAGCTGTTGGAAGAAAAACTGCTACTGAAGAGGGGGAGGCCCAAAGACAACCGCCGATGGACCGCCCCCTTAACTGCGGCGGGGTCTCAAAACTCACTCGTTATCCCCTGAATCTCAACTACTTCGAACCGGCTCTAACTAGCACCTAGGAGCCGGGCTTGGGCGTCGGGCCTGGGTTACTGCCACCTGGGAGCCGGGCTTGGTTGCCAGGCCTGGGTCGCCGCTGCCTGGCTGGTCGATCTTGCGCGGGGCCTGGGTAGCCGGCACTTACCGTCGGACTAGAGGCAGGACCTGGCTGACTGGTGACTGGCGACTGGGCGAGCAGTTGACTTTGGCACGCTGCGGGTACTGGCGGTTCGAATCCAGTCACCACTGGGTCGACGGTCACTGGAGAGATGGGACGAAAGTTTCCGCAAGAGGCTAGGCCCATCACCAAACTGGCGTCACGACCCGGCGTTGCGACAAGGCAGCCGAGCGCCAGGGAGCGGCGGGCGCTATATCACAGCTGCTTCCGCCGTCGCAAGTGCTGTGCGTCGACGAAGCCACCGCACCTGGCGACCTGGCGACCGAATCGCAGGCCGCACAGGTAGTACAGTGTTATGAGAGTGTGTGTGCGGTTGGTCACTCATTGGGGCAGTAGATATCAGGGGAAAAGCTGACGCTCACGCTACCGCTGTTACTGTCGCTTCCGTTATTGTTGTGTACTGCCGTATCCAGATTCTCAAGACAGAGTTCTCTGGTTCGGCGGTCGTCATTGTCGTGTTCCGCAATGCTGAACTAACTCCGCACAGACTCTCGAGCAAACGTCTGTACGCGCAATGCGGCAAGCGGCAGTGCAAGCGGAACCAACGAGTCATGGGTGTCATGAGCCATGGCGAAGGCATGTGATGGCATTGGTGTCGTTTAACATGTAAAAAGAACTGCGGCCGTGTCCCGAGGAGAGGTGGTAGCCCACGGTGCCGACAACACTTCACTCAGTTTGGCAGTGACTTGCTGAGCTTCGTCTTCGCTCATGTCGGAGAACAACTCGTACATAAACGGGTTGACGACGTTGTCGTCGCTCATATTCGAGTATACAAATACGAGCTTGTTCACGCGCTCAATTGTGAGGCAGTTCCGGCGCTTGTTGTGGAGGAAGCCATGGATGCTCCAGTTCCGTTCGCTTGACGCAGACGACACCAGAACTGAGAGCACCCGCAGTGCAAACTCACGCACAGCTACGAATCTGGTGGTGAGGTGCCACCAGGCGAGTGGCCCAAACTGCGTGTGCTTCGCGCGGTCTTGTTCTGTCCAGCGTGTCTTCCAGATAGACAACTCAGCCAGCTGTTGGTGGAACTCACGGGCGGACTCGTCCACGGCCAGACCCATCGACGCCGCCATTTTCTTCGCAACGTCGATGATGTCGATCACGTCGATGTCGACGAAGTTGGTAGCTTCGCGGTGGTCCAGAAGATGCGCCACGGTGACCAAGTCATCACAAACAAACCGTCTGCGCTCATTGACGGCGTGCCGGACTGCATGCTGCAAAGTCGAGTCGCCTCGAGCCGATCGATAAACTTCATGGCGTTCAAGCCACTGGAAGTGTTGGTACACAAGAGAGATACAGCAGGAGTCGCTCTCAAACGTCGCAAGCCCCTCGTTGATGGGTTTGATGAGCTCCAATGCGCTGATGCCGAGTCGTCAGAATTCGTCATCACGGACGATGTCGATCGCCTCCTCGAGTGATTCATGAGGGCTCTTGAACAGTCCGATCAAAGTGCTGTCCGAGATGACAGCTGACACCACATCCTTGTTTTCAATGACACTCCGTAGACAGCGCACAAAACTGTGCGAGCGCGTCGGCGTTGGAACCGACAACGCACGCCGATATCCCACCGGCTTCAGCTGTACTTGCAGTGTTCGGGATCAGTCCAAAAGCGCGTGATGCGATCGAATGAACTTCGTGAGCGTCACAGCCTTCTTCAGCAACAGCGCGAGGAGAGGAAGTCGCATCACGTCCTTCGTGAGCAAGTTCACGCTGTGCGCCGAACACCCGCGACAAAGCGTCCTCGGAAAGTCTTTCTCGATCTGCCTCCATGCGGCAATCATATTAAAGACGTTGTCTGTCACGACAGAAGTAACTGTCGACCCGTCGACAACAGCAGCCACTTCAGCGATGTAAGCAGCCGAGTGCGCGGAATCACCGCTTGACATGCTCTTCCAGAACACAGGGGGCACGGTCGGGCTCGTCAGCACAAAGTTGATGATGCTCTCGTTGTTCGGGTTGGACCACCCATCTGTCACCACTGCGAGGTGAAGCGAGCCAGCCAGTGCTTTCAGCGCCATTTGCCGAGCTCGAATGTACGTCGTGTCTAGGAGCTGACCTGCGAGTTATTGTCGACTTGGCAGTCGGTACTAAAAAAGCTCTTGGAAGCTGGGATTTTCAACACACCGAAATGGGATGCTAGTCGAGTAGAAAGCTTTTGCCAGTTGCAGACTTTCGAATGCCTTTGCCTTCAGTTTCTCTGGCTCCGACTGCTTTGCAGATGTTTCGAACAGTCGCCGCGTGATGCTTACCGGTGTTGACGCTGTCTTGCGTGGTCGTCGCGTAGCGCGCTGCTCTGGTGTTTTGTTTTTCTTCGCCGCTGCTGTTCATTCCCATGCGGCTTTTGCGTCGGGCGGAACCTCAGCACACGAGAGGATGTGCTCCGTAAGATCTCTTGAAGGTTGCGCGTTCGGCAGCTCCACGTCGCAGTGGTTACACACAGCGTCTGAATGAGGTTTGCCGACGCCTCGGTCGACCACGACAGCGAAGTGAGACCAAAGAGGGTGCGTCGGACGGCCCATATCGCGCTTGACGAATTCTCTGGCGGTCGGCCTCGGCGTTGCTCTGGCATGAACTCGCAGTAATGACAGTACGAGCGGGATCAGGTTCGTGGCCGCCGAGTTGATCAACGTAGGAGCGCGTTCGAAAGAGGAAGTACTGGCAGCGCCACAAGATCTGGAAACTGCAGCGATCGCGATTACGAGGACACTGGCGACAAGCGAGAAGAATTGCGAGCGAGGAGCAGTGGCGGGACGACTGGCAGGATCGTAAGCAGGGTCAAAACACGAGCGCGAGACACACGGACACCGGAAGGAGCACGAGCTCTGGAGGATCACGTGCAGGAGCATCGGCAGGATTCCGAGCACAACGAGGAAGAACGGCAGGAGCCGGAGCCGGAGTGCGCTCGGGAGCACACGTGCACAGTTGAACGCGGTCGTCCAATCGTGCTGGCTGGGAAATCTTTTGTGAAATGTTTCAATTCGAACTCTCTCTTTAAACTGTGTTAATAACATGTTAAAGAGAGTTAAAAGTGGTAAAAATGTTAAAGACTGTTAATAACAGTCTTTAAACGTGTGATTTTCCAACACTATAGTGTGTCTCCTCCAAATGTGGCGTGATGGAAACAACTGTTTTTGTGCGTTTACAGTGAACTGGTGGACATGCTCTGAGAGGCTCTCGACGAGAGCGTACGCATGTGGGTTTGTATGGCTGGTTACAATCTTCTACTTGTACAGGCGCTGATCGGACCAAAGGCACTTGGAAACCGACCAACAACGAGCGCGTGACGACACCCACTCTTCTTCGTTTTCACACTACAAAGTTCACGTGCGCTAAACGTTCGCTCACGACCCACAGTCGAGCCGCGAGCTCCTCCGACTTGCTCAGTACACTCGGCTCCTCGAGCGCTGGCGCGCCCATGAGAGTGAACAGGTGCTTTGGCCCGAAAAAGTCGCCCCCACTGGCGTTCACCGCAGTGGCTGCGAACAGCGTCGGCAGCGCTCCGACCTCGACCGACTGCCCGACCTTGAGCTTCTTCGCCACGCCCCACATTGCAGCACTGAGCCAATTGAACCAGCCCACAGACGTACTCGGCGTCCCCAGCAAGTTCGTCGACGTGAAGCCAGGATGCGCTGCGAGCACTGTGACGCCATTGACGCCACTCGCTTGCAGTCGCCGCGTCAACTCGGTTGTGAAGAGCAGATTGCTCAGCTTCGAGTCGTTGTACGCACGCACGCGTCTGTAGTCAGCTGCAGGAATCCGCTCCATATGCGTAATCGCCTCGGGCGTGAGCCGCGAGAAGCGGTGCATGACGCTGCTGACGTTCACGATGCGAGCTGATGACGGACTCGCCGTGAGCAAGTCAAAGAGCTGAGCTGTCAATGCAAAGTGGCCCAAGTGGTTCGTCGCAAACTGACTCTCAACGCCGTCTGCTGTGAGCGCGTACGGCACGGCCATGATGCCGGCGTTGTTGATGAGCAGATCGAGACGAGAGTGGGAGCGCTTGAAGCTGTCAGCGAAGCTCTTGACGCTCTCGAGGCTGCTCACGTCCAGGCTGGCGAACGTGACGTGGCCAGCACCGTCAACACCAGTCAGCGCTTGTGTGATGGCCACCTCTGCTGCACGGCCGCGCTGTTCGCTTCGGCATGCGAGCACGACGTCCGCTCCATGGCGCGCTAGTTCGCGCGCTGTGACGTATCCGATACCGGAATTTGCGCCAGTGACGATGGCGACTTTGTTCTTGAGCGACGGAATCCTCGAGGCGTCCCACTTGTCCGGCACGAGTGTCGTGTCCGCGGTTACAGCAGTAGCATCACGGCTGCGGCAGCCCATTGCAGGGAACGACAACAGGGACGGTTGCCGACGATCTCCGAGCAACGAGTCGCGGTGTCTGTTTGTGACGGTCTCCGTTTCTTTGACTACGTAAAACGGAATTTGTTGACTGAAATTACGTATACGAGTCAATCCATATCTTAGTTATGTTTGAAACCTGCATTTTACGGCGTCGTCATTTTTCAAATTACTGTACGCAAGTCACACACAAAGGCGCCAATAATCTGCCGTCACCTCCTGTACGAATGGAGGAGCTCACGCCTGCCGAGCGACGCGGCCATACGTCTGCGTCGCCGCCGCCCGTGCCGACACCGACGTACGCAGAGACGTTCCCCTCGCGCTTTGCGAGCTGGGAGGCGCTGGAGGCGTACATTACAGAGCTCGGCGCCAGCACGTACCAGGTCTTCCACCGGCGCTCAAGCACGTCCGTGGTGCAGCGGCTTGCCGTTGTGGCCGAGAGCCGGCGGCGCCGCGGACTCCCACCCACCACTGACCCCGCGCTGCTCCCGCCAGCGCACTGGGGCATGTACCAGCGCGTGTTTGCGTGCACGTGCGGCTTTAAAAATACGCGACGTGGCCAGGGACTCCGCACCCACGTCGCTATCCGCGGCACCGGGTGCACCGCCAAGATCACAGCGACTGTTCGTTTCGACCGCGTGACAGGCATGCACTTTCTGCACGCCCAGCTGGGTGGTGCGCACAACCACCCGTGCGACCGCGAACGGTACTATTCGTACGCCGAGAACCGGCGCTTTGAGCCCGCGTTGCTGCGGGAAATGGCCGCGCTGCACGCTCGCGGTGCGAAAGCGCGCGAAGTGCTCGAGTTTGCGGCGCAATTCGTGCGACGGAAGACTGGGATGGCGTCGTTCTACCGCATCACGGACGTGCGGAACGCACTGCGGCGCTTCCAGCGGCTCGAGGGAATGGAAGAGGAGCAGGAGGGAGTGGGGGAGCGGAGAGACAGTGGACGAGAGCACGAGGAAGAGGGAGAGGACGACGAGGAGGATGAGAACAACGAGAGCGAGCGGATGGAGAGTGACGAGGAACCGCACCAGGAGAGCGACAGCGACAGGCGTGAGGCTGTGGACCAGGAAGCAGCGGCCGAAGTCAGGAGCTCTGGAAGTGGAGGAGGGGGCAGGCGGAAGCGGAGAGCGGACGCTACTGCTTTCAGCGGTGGTACTGGCATTGGGCTCGTGCTGCCGACACATCGACCGCGAGTGACGCTTACAGAGATCGACGTGGTCGTGAACGCACCGTACTCGTACGCGCTCGCGAGCAGCGAGGTACAGTAATGGCTTGGTGGAGGATGAAGACGGACATCCCCCCTTGTCTGGATTGGGCCGTCGAGACTAACGACCAGATGGCCTCATGGGCCTCCTGCTCCTCTTCCTCTCGCTGCTGGTGGCAGGTCGAAGCGATGGAGATCGCCGTCCTGCAGCAGTTGCCGCAAACAATCTCTGGCTTTGCGTGCGAAGTGGTGCTGCTCTCGCCGCGTTTCCAAGCCGCAGACGTGGACTTTGTGCTCCCGCGGTTCGCGCTCGCGGGTTGCGACGACGCGGTCGCAGAAGCGAGTCGCACGCGCGCTCTGCCAGCAGCTGCGCTCGGTGTGAAAGTCACGGTCGAGATGCCGTCGTCAGGTGAGAAACGCACGACAGTGCTCACGAGCCGACAAGTCGCGACGATGAAGCGGTTCCACACACTGCGGCAGCACGTGACCGACACGGCCACGTCCCTTGCGTGGATCGACGCAGTCCAGTACCCGCCGCGCCGCCCCGCTGCGCCGTTTGACGACCTCTTTGACTACCCAAAGGTACAGCTTCTGTTAAGTTCGCGCGCACCTAACGTGGTGAAACACTGACGTGACTGTGTTGTGGCATAGGCGTTCGTGCGACGGTCGCTGTGCACAATGCCGCTCACACGGACCGTCGTGCGTGGATGCGTGAGTGACCCGGTGGCGTCGCTCGCGTTCACAGACACGGTGGTGGGGACGAGTCTGATAAAATTCGCATCCGGTGCGAACCTCGGCCTCGAGTGCGTGAAAGCCGTGCTGCTGCACTTGCACAGCCGCTTCTACGAAGACGCCGGCGTCATTTGTCCGGCGGCGTTCGCTCTTGCACCAGATACGGACGCACGTACGCGTACACGGAAAGCCAACACGTACGGCGCGTTCAAAGGCGTGAAACAGTGTGTGTTAGGTGCGCTCCAGCTCCAGTCGCACGCGTGGGCCGCGTTCTTCTACGACTGCAACCGCACCAAGTGCTTCCTCTTCCAGTCCGCCGCGTCGGACTTTACTGAGCTCCAAGAGCGCGTGCACACGCTCCTGAGTGGCTTTAACGTGGCCGACGTGGCGTTCGTGTGCTCCTCGAGTCCGAAGGTGGGGACTGGCGGCGGTGCGGGGTCGGTGAGCGACAGCGGCGTCTTGGCGCTGCTCTTCCTCGAGCTCTTTCTGCACAAAGTGTCGTGGGAGCAGGTCCCGCTCGAAGCGCTTGAGTACTTTCGGCTCCGGTTCCTCCTTCAAGCCATTCGGGTCGTGAATACCCAGGACATTCACGACATTGCGAGTCTCTGAAGTTGACAGCGGATTTGGCTTGGCTCGCTCTCGTGACGTAGTGGCGCGACGGCCAGCGATCCAGCGGGGACAATGGGACATTACGATGAAGTTGTCAGCAGCCGCAGTACCGCAATCCGTCGAAGCGAGCGCGTGTCGCGTCCAACGCCGCGAACGGACTCGACTGTTCATGGCGTTGAGCGTGAGGAGGGCGTGAGCACGGACCTTGTTTTTGAAGAGGCAGTTGGTTGGGGAGCTTGACGTTACCAGCGTTTGTAAATGGCGTCACGTGGACCTCGTTTCGGTTGCTTGCCGAGCGCGCCCACTTCGTTGACAGGAGGGCTTTCAATGAGCTTGTTTCTATCGGATCGGCGATCCAAGCTCTTCCGAACTCAAATGAAAGAGGTCTGTGCACTTCTACCGTCAACTTGCCATGCCAAAGCTAACAACTACGTGGAGAACCAGGCATCCAGCTGCATCGAAGTACCAAGGCAAAGCCAAGTGAGAAGACCGTGACGTGTTGAATGGACTGAATTCGAGATATCCAATCCGCTGAACTAACGCGCAACCATGCAACTTCATGCAGCAATAGCTTCCAACACGCGCGGACGACACGACCAACCGACTGCCAAATGAAGCAAACTCGCTCCATTCATCGTCCGCACCACTCGACTGCACGAGCCGACTCAACTCGCCAACTCTGCCGCCGAAAAACGTCGTCGAAAGCACGCTTAGTCCTTGTAGACAACGCCCGTCACCTTGCCGAGCATCTTGAGACGGTTCGAGTCCATCACAGCGATACGCGCGAGGCCCTGGCACTGCTCGAACGTGTCGAGGTACAGCAGCGCCGTCGGCTCAAACACTACCTCGGCCTGCTCGAACTGCGACAGCTCCTCCGGGTTCTCCACCTTCTCGTTGCCCGTCTTCTTCGACTGC
>JAASFJ010000877.1:0-14484 GCA_023333755.1 Globisporangium uncinulatum
ACGGAGGCGGAGGCGATAGATACGGCGGCGGCGGTGGAGGCGGTGACCGATACGGCGGTGGAGGTGGCCGATACGGTGGCGGGGGAGGAGGAGGCGACCGGCGCTACCGTCCGTACTGAGCAGCAGCGCTTGCACCCGGTCGAGAGGCGTGTAGCAGACCCCCGTCATACGGAGCCGGAGGAGGAAGTCGAGGTCGTTTTTCTCCTAAAGTTTGTCTTCCAGCGAGCAATGGAGCAGCGAGTGTTCATGTAGAAAAGTGAGGCAAAGCCAAAGGCACGCTTCTGGGGAGCTCGTTGGACGCGATACAGACGCTTCAATCTCCTGTGTGCTCTTTTTTTGCAGTTGTTGCAACAGCGACTCACGTCACATCAAGTTCACATGTCGTTCGTTGTCAACGTTTTTTCGAATTTGCAACACAGCTGCGATTGTGCTTGGTTCAGGGGTATGTACCTATGATTACAACCTCTCATTAAGGCATATTCACCTATTAAGAAGCGCGTTTGTCCATTTCACAGCGAGAAACCCCTCAACAAGACATGGCAGCTTCCCTAATTCAGACTTGATCCTGAGTTCTCTCTCGCACCCCAATCATTCCCGCTTCAGCCATCTGCCTGCCACAGGCGCCGCAACGAGAGCAGAGGAGCGCGCCGACCGCCGCCCACATGGGGGTGCTGAACGTCCTGACGCTCACGGTGGAGCTCACCGTGTTGCTCTGGTACGCGCTCGCACCAGCTGCCAATGGCCGTGCCGATCTCCTTCAGCAAGACCTGCGAGACGCTCTGCACCCGCGGCAGTCGCTGGCAGCATTGGCAGGGCTCGCGCTGCCTCGACTCGCGCTCTTCCTCTACACACGGCGTGCCAGCAAGCAGGCGCCCGCCACGCGCGCTTTTGTCTTTGCGGTCTTCCTCGCGCAAGCCACGCTCGCTGCGCTCAGCTGTCTCCAGCCGCTCGTGTACTGGCAGGATGCACGCTCGTTCCGCCGGCTACGCGGCCTGCGCTGGGCCGACGCGTACGTGGCTGCGCTCGCCGCGCTCTCGCTGCTGAGCGCCGTGCTGCACCTCGGCTACATCTTGCAGCTGAACCGCAGCCGCGGCCGCCTTGCAGACGCGAGTCTTATGCGCGACGTGCTCGGCGCCGACGCGCTCGCGGCCTCCTCGGCGTTCTACGTGCACCCGCACCAAGACGACGTCAAGCTCGCGCTCTGGCGCACCAAGTGGGCGCAGCTCGTGAAGCAGTTCAAGAAGAAGCAGACCGACCCGACGTTTGAAGCGGTCGTGCGGCTGTACGCGCACCGCGACGGCGCTGTCGAGCGGCTCGCGAGCGCGTACGACCGCAACCCAGAGGGCTTTGACTTCTACCTCCCGCAGCTCTGCGCGTTCCTCGTCTACGGCGCGTTCGTGCAGAGCCCGCAGCTCGGCGCGATTCTGCTCGACAAGTGCTCGCTCTCGCACGTCTTTGCGCACAAGATGCTCTGGTACTTACAGTCGTACTGCGTCGCGAGCCCGACGCTGTCGTCGGCCGCGAGCAGCACGCGCGTCAAGATGCTGATCGAGGAGGTCGCAGACCGCGGGGTTGCGCCGGCGCGCGCAGTCGAGTTCCCGCCTGTCGACAGCGCGGACAGTGCGGACAACGCCGACAACGCCGACAACGCTGAGAACGACCGCGAACTCGACGACGCCCAGCCGCTCTGGAGCCGGTCACAACGCAGTAGCAGCCGGTCGGTGACTGAGCGCCACCCGCTGCTGTCGTCGGTCGCTCCACACGAGCGCGACGTGGATGACCACTACTTTACGTTCCAGGACCTCGAGACCGGCATCGGCCGCGCCGACCCGTTCGAGCGCGAGTCGACGTTTCTCACGGCGCTCGCTAACCTCTCGTCCAACCTCCGCTCGGTCGCCTACACGGAGCGCAACAACATGGTGCGCTGGCTGCTGGCGTCCGGGGTGGAATGGAACGGACTGCTCTTGTGCGAGCAGTTGCCTTCCGGACGAACAGTGAAGACTCACTGTTGTTATGCTGGTTGCTTGTGTGTCTCTTGGTAGCTTCGCCTGTGGCTGAACGACATCCAGACGCAGTACATGCCGAGCAACTCGCTCTATCTTCCAGTGGGTGACCCGTATCACCGTCTCAAGCGGATCCACGTCAGCGAGAGCTTCACGTTCTCGACTCGGGTAGGTTCTTATGTGCTGCGTACAACCCAGTCAATCAGTCCGTCTGAAACCTGGGACTGACAGAGCGAGCCTGCGCTGTGCTGTGTTGTGATAGGAACGCGTGCCGTACTTGTTGTGCGCCGAAGTGGTGAGCTATCCGTCCCCGATGGAGCTCAAGAAGGTTCGCCGCAAACGCAACAGCATGTTCAAAGGCCGCAGATTCACGCTCAGCCTCTGGGACTCGTCAAGCGACCTGCTGAAAGCTGCGGGCGAGGCCTCGGAGCGGCCAACTCCTGCTCCGCTCGTCTCGCCCGACGCCGCGAAGCTTGGGTTCTGGAGCGAGCACAAACCGAGTCCGCGCAAGCGATCGTTCTCGCAGCATATTACGTCGGCGATCCCACAGCCAGGGGAGCTCCTCAACGGGTTGATTGACACGTTGGTTCAGAAGATGCCAGGCGCGAACAGCAAGACCAGCCACAGTGGCGCCAACTCGACTGGCAACAGCAATGGCGACGTGCGAGGCACTGCGTACGAGGCGCTGCTGAGCAACCACACGCACGACGACGACCAGGACGAAGAGAAGGGACTTGGTAGTCCCTTGCACGTCAGCGGCACGTTCAAGTCACAAACTGAGCGAAGCTACACCCAGATCGACGCGAGTAAATCCGGGCTCTCGATCGAGACAACGAACTTTAGCAGCAGCAGCAGCGCAGCAGGTTACGGACGTCGTGTGGCTCCAGATCCGGCAACGCCCACAGGGTCTGCGGTCGTGCAGTACGAGCTCGAGTCGCCCAAGTCGGACACGGTGCTGTCGCCGCAGTCGCTCGGGTCGCCAATGTCCCCACGCCCGCTCACTCGCTTTGACTCGACGGACCAGTTCCTCTTGACGCTGTCGGAGCGCGAGCGCAAGTTCGTTGAAGAGGACGAGAACGCGCACAGCAATGCTGGCGACGCGCCACCGTCAGCGACTCGGCGTGGCAGTGGGGACGAGCCACTCGTGATCTTCACTGAACGGTGGGCGGACAAGGAGCGGCGCATCCAAGCGACGTCCGAGTTCGGGTCGCTGCCCGGCTGGCGCTTGCTGCCCGTGATCGTGAAGAGCAACGACGACCTGCGCCAGGAGCAGCTCGCGGCGCAGCTCATCAAGCAGTTTGCCAAGGTGTTTGAGGAAGGCAAGCTCCCAGTCTTCCTGCGGCCGTACGACGTGATCGCGATTTCGCCGACCGCGGGGCTTGTCGAAGCGATCGCAGACACGATCTCAATCGACTCGCTCAAGCGCAACGACCGTGCGTTCACGACGCTGCTCGACTTCTTTGTCAGGCACTTTGGCGACCCATCGACGTCCGAGTTCCGCAAAGCGCGGTCCAACTTTGTGAGCAGTATGGCCGGGTACGCGATCGTGACGTACTTGCTGCAGGTGAAAGACCGCCACAACGGCAACATTCTGCTGGATGCCGAAGGTCACATCATCCACATCGACTTTGGCTTCATCCTGGCCAACAATCCGGGCAACATGGCGTTCGAGCAGGCACCGTTCAAGCTCACGAGCGACTTTGTCGAGCTCATGGGCGGCCCGCGCTCGGCGTCGTTCCGGCAGTTCCGCTCGCTGTGCGTGCGCGCGTTCCTCGTGGCGCGCAAGTACCGCCACCGGTTCATCCTGCTCGTCGAGATGATGCTGAACGGGAACGAGCACTTGCCGTGCTTTGGCGGCGACCCGAAGGCGACGGTCGAGCGCCTCGCAGCGCGGTTCCAGCCCGAGCTGGACATCAACTCGTGCGAGGACTTTGTGCACAGCCTCATCGACGCGTCGCTCGACAACTGGCGCACAAAGTGGTACGACAAGTACCAGCGCTGGTTCGTCGGTGTCTTTTAGTGTCGCGAGCAGCGCCGTCGCCGTCGCGTCTCGTGTCGGTTCGTCTGAGCTGCTGGCTCGTGAAGTACACGCACAGTAGGGTTGGAGGCGATGTTGGGACGGCAAGCTGTGATGTCGCACGTTGTTGTTTGGATCGATGTTGGTGCGTCGACAGCGGCGACGAGAGAACTCGCGCCGTAATGAAATGCAACAAACCCACTGCGCATCGTGTGTGTGGCATTCCCACGCAGTGCAGCACCGACAGCCGACGTCTCGTAACTTCTCAAGAAGGGTGGATGTTCGCTTCAGGGAACTTTGACTGTGATTGGATGGATGTCTGACTGCACACAACACGTGTCGCCATCTCAGGTAGGTCGGTACGACACCACTGCTTGTGTGCGACGAGTCGACTAACCCCAGTTTGGCCGACCTGGTGAGAGACCGATGGACGCGGCGCTCGGCTCAAAGAAGCCCAAGCCGACGCCCACGCCCAAGCTGCATCCAGGATGGCGTCCCGGTCGGACAAAGCGCCGGCAGCACCTCGCGGTGTCCATGATCCAGAAGTGCTTCCGCTCGTATCTGCTGCGCCAAGCGTTCCGCACGAGCCGCGTGAGCGTCGCCGAGTCCTTTCAAGCACTGCGTGCATTTCACCATGCGCGCGACCGCAAGTTCTGGCGCACAGTCGACTTGCGCAGGCTCAAGCGCGAAGAGCTCCGTCTTGTCGCACTCTCTCTCAACCTGCCGTCTACCGGGAAGAAAGTGCTCCTGCTCGGTCGCATCCAGCGCTGGGTGGATCAGCACGTCCGTGTGAACGATTTAGCTGGCGAGGCGGCCGCCAAGGCGCTCGAGAGCCACGTGAAAGGTTCGTGAAACAACACTGTCATCGC
This sequence comes from Globisporangium uncinulatum, assembly GCA_023333755.1. Taxonomy (NCBI): domain Eukaryota; phylum Oomycota; class Peronosporomycetes; order Pythiales; family Pythiaceae; genus Globisporangium; species Globisporangium uncinulatum. The sequence goes on from JAASFJ010000877.1 coordinate 4,890, forward strand.
TTGACGAAATACCAAGTTGCTGCTACGTACTACAACTGTGGGTGACCCGTGACTGTCGTGCTCTCTGTAGCACAAGGCGCCGTGTACTTTTGCGAGGCGTACCCTGGTGCCGCGCCGATCGACATCCGTCCACTGCGAGGGAAGGGCATTACGAGTGTCGCAGCGGTGCGTGCGTGCGCGTCCATGCATGGACGACATGTTGCTACTGAAGTGGTGCTGACTGTGCTGATCTCGCTCGAATCATGGGGGCAACGACAACAGGGATCGGATTCGGACGCTGTGTACGCTGTGGACAGCATTCGCGGAGCTCTTTGGCTGTGCAAGACTGGCGGGCTGTCCTCTCAAGTCGGACTCTGCAGCACCGTCGGCAAGAGTAGTTCGTTCGACGACCCGATCGAGAGTCGCTGGCTCGTGAATCCTGTCTTCTTGCACACCTTGCGCACGGAGCACATCATCGGCGTGAGCGTTGGGCGGTCCCACGCAGTCGCGCTCGCGAAGGCGGGTGAGCTCTTCTCGTGGGGCGAGAACCCAAACGGCGAGCTCGGGTTCGCCGTCGAATCCGCCGACGCAGTCGCGCGTAACCGAGCTACCGTCGTGGCTGCAATCGCGACGTACAGATCTGCCGCCGTGGCAGTCGGTCGCCATCACACGATCGCCGTGTGCGACGACGTGGCGGGGCATGACGGTGTCGCCTTTTGCTGGGGTAGCAACTCATTCGGGCAGCTCGGGACTGCTACGCTCCAAAGCAGCAACCGTGGCCTCGACCCCGAGGCCATTGCCGCGAAGTCGAGCGTTTGGAGCGGCACGATCAATGGATCAAGCGTGTCGTTCCCCAAGCCGTTTGTGATGCACCAGGTAGAGCTCCTACGCGCGATCAACATCCGACAAGTGGCGTGCGGGGCGGTGCACTCAATAGCACTCTCGGACCACGGCCGAGTGTATTCGTGGGGCTGCAACGACGGCGGACGACTTGGCCACGGCGTCTCGAAAGTGAAGGACCAGATCGTAAAGCCCGCGATGGTCGGCGGAGCGCTCGAGACGTTGGTTGTTATGGCCATCGCATGCGGCACGTGGCACAGCGCATGCATTGCTATGGAGAGTGCAGCAGCCACGACCGGGCGGGTGTTCACGTGGGGAACAGGCATCTATGGGCAGGTGATTCAAGTGATGATGCGCAGTCCGGTGTAAGGACCCTACTTCGAGGGCCATGACTGGAGAGCTGATCTGCGAAGCTATGTGTTTGTATGTTTTCAAGCTGGGAGCTGGAGAGCAGCAGGTTGTCCACGAGCCACACCCGGTCCGTGTGCCGTGGAGCTTGGTCGTAAACGAAGAACCCGCAACTCGGATTGCGTGCGGGATGCACCACACGGCAGTGCTAACGTCGGAGAACCGAGTGTTCATGTGGGGCAGTGTGCAGCACTTCAGCCCGCATCCACAAAAGCTGCAGCTCGCAGACGGCGCTGCGTTCGGCAAGATCGCGTCGCTCTCGTGCGGTCGAACGTTCGTGATCTTTAACACGATTTCTCGCGACTCTGAGAGCTACGAGAAGCACGAAGTGCGCCGTCTGTGGCGCGTGCAGCCGACGGTGATCCCAACGTTGGACCTGAGCAAGATCCCGCCACTGCCACTATCCTCATCGTGCTTCTCAGCGAAAAAGAGTCGCTGCAACCACCCACCGCCACCTCTGAGGCTCGAGCCGCAAGCCGACCGCAAGGTCCGAGAGCGGCAGGAGCAGCAAGGCGCTGAGCGCGTCGATGCCATTGACATTGAGGCGATCGTCCACCCGCTCTGTCGAGTCTGCTGGCGCTGCAACGGCTTCCAGCCGTCACCGCTCAAGTTATGGGTGTGTCGGAACTGCTACCACGAGAAGCTATTGCACGGCTTGCGTCCGAAAGGAGCGCTGCTGGGCGAGTATGAGGCGGTACGCAAGTTGCAGTGTCTCTATCGCGCGCGGAAGGCGAGGCGCCTGATGCAGCGAGCGCGCGAGAAGCACTACCAGCGCGTCTTCAGCATCAAACACAACGAGTTTTTCTACTACAACCTCTGGCGAGACAAGGTGTCCTGGGAGCGGCCGCTCGAGATCGGAGCGGACGTGAACATCCCGATCCGCGACCCCGACGTCCTGCCGATTATCAAGGCACCGCTGACCCGGTACGAGGCTGCTGTCGTGATCCAGTCGCGTCGGCGAGGCGCTGTGGTGCGGCGTGCAGTCAAGCAGCGGCTGGTGCGCATGTACGAGAAGCACTTCGACTTGGAGAAGGAGAAGGTGTACTACATCGTGGCGCGACAAGAGGCTCCGTTTGGCGTAACTTTGTCGTCCTCTTCGGCACCGACGAACAGAGTGCTGTGGATCCCGCCAGCGCTGCTCAAGCGACTGTACGACGTGGGTGAGCCGATCGAGATCCGGCGCCTGAAGCGGTTCGCGAACATCACTGTGGACGACGCGGCACGGGTGCTGCAAGGAGTGTTCCGCGGGCACCAGGCGAAGCAGCGCGTGCGACGCACCATCCGGTCACGCTTCAAGCGCATCTTCGACGACGCGTCCGGCCAGTACTTCTACTACAACACGGTAACGAAGGAGTCGACGTGGGAGAAGCCCAAACTGCTGCGTAACAATGAGAACATCGGCTCGGTCGCGACTCGCGCGCCAGACGGCGGTGGCGCAGGACTGTCAGCTTCATCGGCAAGGAAGCGCAGGCGGCAGCTACGAAAGGCCAAGTTTGCGGACCCAGACGCTGCGGCGCGGACGATCCAAGCGCTGTTCCGGCGCTTCGTGTCTCGGAAGCTCTTCTTCGAGCTCGTCAGCCGCCGGTACTGGAAGCTCGTGGACCCGAGCAGCGGAATGCCGTACTACTACGACTCGGTCCTCAACTGCGCGTCGTGGCTCAAGCCGTCGGTTCTCGGTGAGTTCGATCTCGAGGTCATGGAAAACACTGTCGCCACAGAGCGAGACGGAGCAGCGGTTGCAGCTGATGGCGGCTGGAGTCCTCGCAAGTCGCCAACTGCGCGGAAGAGCACGGTGGTGTTCAACGGAGTGCGACGGTCGACAGGGTCACCGAGGAAGCTCGGGGCGACGCTCGCGGCTCTCCCACGCATCAGCGAGCGAGCTCGAGTGAAGCGCCACAAGCGCCGGCTTCAGAAACTTCGGCAAATGTCACGCGACGACGCGGCGGGGCGACTGCAGCGCACGTGGCGAGCGCACAAGGCACGGGCTGAGCTGCGGCAGCTGTTGTTCGAAGCGTACGAGAAAGTGTTTGACCCGGTTACGCAGCACTACTACTACTACAACACCAAGACCGGCGCCGTCAAGTGGACGAAGCCCTGGATGCTCGACGACCGCGATGTGCCCGCCGTGCGGCGCATCAAGCGGCGGCGGCTCGAGGCGGTCGTTGAACCCCAGGAGGCGGCTTGCGTGCTCCAGGGCTTCCTGCGCTACTGCGTAGCGCGCAACGAACTGTACCGGCTGCTGCGTGCGCGCATCGACAAGGTGTGGGACTCGCACGTGCGGCAGTACTATTACTTCGACAAGCGCACGGGGCAGTCGTCGTGGGCCAAGCCTGTGCTGCTGCGACACGATGACTTGCCCTCGGCTTAGCCGCTCGGCTGGCACGCGTAGTGCAGCAGCGCGCCACCCGGGAGCCGCACGAACGTGCCGGTGCCGAGCTTCTTGCCGCACACTTGACAGCAGTGCGAGGCCCAGACGGTGACAGAGCCCTTGCGCTTCGCTGCGAGCGCCTGGCGCACCGTGAAGTTCTCCATCTTGGACAGCTGCTTCTTGACTTGGCCGTTGCGATGGCGCTCGACTTGGCGCTCGAGCACGCGGCGGAAGAAGAACGCGAGCGACGATACCGACACGTCTGGAGGCAGCAAGTCGAGCGCCGTCGGGACGTCAATGCGCTCTGGGTACTTGTTCAGGATGCTCACCGCAGCGGTGACTGCTTCGTTTGACTGGAATGGCGACGACGACGGGCCGCCGCCACCCGATCGCTGCCACACAAGTGCCGGGATCGTGGTTGAGGAGAGCGGAGGCGGGAGCGGACGCAGGTACAGCCGCAGTAGCGCCGAGTAGATGGACGCGTCCGCGAGCTTTGCGTCGTAGCAGCGGTTGCAATAGTGCTCCGCAAGCGACGCGTCCTTGAGCTCGACGGCGTAGAGTTGCAGTACTTCGTGGTGGCGCCCGAGCTTCGAGAGCAGCGCTGCACGCTCGTCCACCATCTCGACCGGCGTCCGGCTCAGCATGCGCTCGGGGTGGTACGCGCTGCTGTCAGCGTCGAGGAACGTCATCAGCTTCCTGCGCAGAGCGCCGACGAGTCCTCGCTGCGCGCTTACCCGACTGGTTAGGCGTGTCGCGGTGGCTCCCGGTGCCAGAGTGCCGACATTGTTGCTGCTGTTACGGCTAGCGGTCTTGCTGTGGTTAGTGTGGAGCCCCGTGTTGATTGCGTCGAGTAAGAGGTAGACGACTTCGTCGTGAAGACGCGGGCTGACGGCCGCCTTTCCAGACCCGATGACCTGTGTCAGGTATTCAATCGCCACAAGCCGTGGTGCGATGAGGGGCAGTGTGGTGGACGACGCACTAGAGTCGGCAGCTCTCGGGGGACTAGGGTGAGGCGGGTCGACTGCACCTTCTCCAGACGATGTTTGAATCTCGCACGTCTTGAGGTGGCTCAGCATCGACGCCGGATCGATGTCTTCCTTCTGTTCATGCACCTTGCGGTGCGTAAAGATCGTGAGCCCGAGCGCCGGCCTCACTGCGAGCACCCGCCGCGAGAACTCAAACACGAGCTCGCGCTTGCTCTGGCCGAGCCGCTGCAGGTATTCCGTGATGAGCACCATGTACTGCTCCGACGTCTGCAGACTGTCGTCGCCGTCGCTCGGCACTGTCGCCACCGACAACGCGGCAGCAGCAACGCTCGTCTCAGATACTGCAGCAGACACGGACACTGCGACAGCCTTCTCGTTCGCTGCCGCAGTTCGTTCGAGATCTTCCAGCAGCTCTAGCGCCTTGCGATGCTCTTTACGCGTCGCATAGAAGCTCAGGAGCGCCTTGAACTGTCGGTGCGCGCGCAAGAATATCTCTGCTTCGCCCATCTCGCACCGGTTCGAATGCGACACGAGCTCCATGAGCTCTCTCTTGGCGCTCAGCCCGTGCTCTTTCGTCTCGCAAATCAGCACGAGGCACTTGAGCAGAACCGTGTCCACGACCTCGAGACTCTTGTCTAGCAAGTGGTTGCTGCTGTGTGTTGCCGACAGCTTCGCGTGGTTACCTCCCGTCCCAGGTGCCGGAGCTCGCCTCGTGTCAGGAGGAACGCGAGCAAGCGCGTCGTGCTTGTGGCGGAGCAACAGGATCAACGCCAGCAGACTCTGCACAAGTGCGTCGCCTGTGAGCTCTGCCCGCGCAGTCTGCAGCTTCTTTTGCCACGCCAGCGCGGGCTGTGCGCCAGCGCCATTCGGCCCCAAACTCGCGGCTGCTCCTCCGCTGCTTCGCGGCAGCAGATCGCGCGGATACAGCGCCAACACGTCCATGACATCCAGTCCGCTCTCGAGGAAGAGCGCCATCGCTTTGCGATACTCGCTGTGCTGAAAGAGCTCGCACGCGTGTTCCGCAAACAGAGCGCGCCGATCGTCGTCGCTCAGGTTGCAATCGTCGGGGCAGAGCTTGCAGAGCGCGACTGCGTCCTGGAGGCGGCTGCTAGCGGTGGCTTGCCGCACCAGTGCGTCGATCGACTTCATCGTGAGCAGCCGCAGCGCAAGCGGTGACGACACAGTGAAGAACGTCGCTGGCGCGCCGCCGGGAGGACGCTCGAAGACGTTCGGACTCGCGTGACTCGGTGTCGTCGCCTCCAGCAGTGAACTCGCGATGTTCAACGCGGAAGCGCCTCCGTACAGCAACGTTGTCGGGATGCTCTGAAGTAGCTGCATGGTGCCGACATTGTGCACGGCGATGCGGTCGTAGTGGTCGAGCAGCAGCAGCGGGTGGTGGTAGTACGCCGCACGCGGGGCAGCAGTGTACTCGAGCACGCGCTCGGCCTTGACCCGCACGCGGTCGTCCGACACGTTCTGCGGGTTCGCACGCATCTTCTCGTCAATGATCGTCGCCTCCTCCTCATCCTCGTTGTCGACTGCGAGCGCCACAACCACTGCGCTGTGCTTGCCTGCGACGAACACGTCTCGGAGCTGGTGGCTGTGGTGGTGCAGCCCTGTCTGCCGACTCGGCACTGCGACTGCGCACGCGATCGTGTCGAGTCCGAGCACCGTGGTACTCGCGTCCTTAGCACCGACGTCAATGAACTTACCGCTGTCGATGTTGAGCACGCACCACTCGCGCTTAAAGTGCAGGAAGAGGTGGCTCTCGCCCATGAGAATCATCTTCACCACTGGAAGCACCGACGCCGTGAGTCCGCTGCCCCCACCACTGGCACTCGCCAGCAGCGCTGGCAACTCATGCTGCGCGCGCAGCTCAAGCGTGCGCTTGACAGTCCAGTCAAAAACACGGAGCGTCCCTTGCTTGGAGAGGCTACACACGACGTTCGCGCGCTCGTGCACAGCAAAGAGTGTCGTGTGCTTGGTCTCGTCCACCACCGCTACCATACGGTCAGCGTCGTCGCTACCGCCGCCAAGACCCCAGTTAATGCCTTTAATAAGTGCTGATGCCGCGCCGCTGTCTGTCTGTACGCTACTTTCGAGTGGGAGTGTGTACAGTGCCAGCTTGGAGTCTGCGAGCGTAAGGAACACGCCCCATGTGTCCAGGAACGCAGCGCAAGCGTGGAAGAGGCGCTTGTGCGTCGCCAGCCAGCGCAGCGCGCCGCCGCCGCCAGGCTCGTCGGCCACATAGCAGTGCAGTGCACCATCGGCGGCGCCGAGACACACGAGCAGCGCACCACTAGTGTCGGCCGCGCGACTCGTGAGCAGCGCTTCGATCGTGTGTGGCTTCTTCACTGGCGTGTCCACCGCAACATCCCGCAGATCGTACGCTCCGTTTGGGGCTGAAGACGAGGTGGCCGGGGCGCGCAGAGCGGTAGGTTCGGTGTCGGGATCGCGCCGGCGCTGCAGCATCGCTCCCCAGGCCTCCATGCCGCCCACGCGTTGCTCTCTGCCTGGAATCAATCAATTGAGGGTTGGCGAGGAGCTCGTTTGCGAGAAGAGGAATCAGAAAAGATACCGCGCACGTTCGAAGGTGAAAAAAACTAGCGTGCAGAAAACGAGGTTGGCCGAGAGCAGCTCCAGAGTTGCCGTGACTCGTCAGTCTTCAACTTGCACGGATCACTGCCCACCCAATCCGATCGCCACACGTAGCGGGGGAGGTACCTCCTCTCCTCTGCAGCTCGATGTCGACACCACGCCAACTCGCTTCCCGTCTCTCGCTCTGGGTATGGGTGGGGCTGTATGCGAGCGCGATGGTCGCTCAGTCAGTGGACGCTGCGTGTGCCAACTCGTGCTCCGGACATGGCCAGTGCGGAGTAGCCAAGTGCGGTTCCTGCTGCTCGCTCTCTTGCCTCAATGTATACCGCTTCTATACTCGCTTGTAGCCGCCAATGCACTGAGCCGCGTCTTCCGTGCAGCAAGTGCACGTGTGACTCGGACTGGAGCATCGCACCGGACTGCTCGCTGCGCAAGTGTCCGTCAGGGTCGGCGTGGGCGGACAAAGCTTCAGCACCGAATGTCGCGCACGCAAACGTTGAGTGCTCCAACCGCGGGCTTTGCGACTACAACAAGGTACTGGACTTCACAATGCTGCTGGTTCGGGCGATTGCGCTCTCTTACTGATGTTCCGGTCTGGTGTGTGATGGGAACTATGCTCAAAAGGGCGAGTGCATTTGCTTTACAGGCTTCACTGGCGCCGCGTGTCAACGCAGTACGTGCCGCAACTGAACGGTCATATCAATGCTACGCCTAGAGTCTCACCACGCTGTGCACTATCAACTAACGCTGCTACTACGACAGTGAAATGTCCTGGCGACTGTTCGGGACACGGACTCTGCTACTCACTAGCGACGCTTGGGCTCCAGTACGGTCCTGACACCACGCCTGACGTTGGAGGTGACGGCCTCGGCCCACGATACACGAACTGGGAGAAGGACAATATTCAAGCGTGCTTGTGTGACACCGGATACACTGGCCCCGATTGCTCAATGAGTGCGTCCAAGCGCGCGATGTGCTAGTTGCGGATGCCTGACTAACGTTGGGTGAATTGCTCATGTGTTCCGCCCATTATGTGTGGTGCTGCGATTGCTGTGCAGAGATGTGTCCTAAGAACGACGACCCTCTCACGACTGGGCAAGGCTATCGGGCAATCAAGATCAGTATCGGCGGCACAACGAGTTTGCTCGTTGGGAATGTTGGCATCACGTTCAACGGCGAAGTTGCCACGCTTGACGCTAGCGCTGCTGGCAACACGGCTTCGTCGTGCGCATCGGCGTTCACGCAATTGCGGAGCGTCACGCGCGCGACCTGTACGATCACGGTGCTCGACACCACCGTGAAGAGCGCAGAGTACGTCATTGAGTTCACAGAGTGGACTCACATCGACGCAGAAAACAACCTCCTGTTCCACAACGGCAACCCGCCGCTGAGTGCATTCACGTGCGACATCAGCAAGGTGACCAGCGCCAACACTCCCACTTGCGCGATTACCGACATCGTGGCGTCGAATGTGGTCGGTGCGTTAGTGGCAACGACGCAGGATCAACTCTGTCTATGGCTGCTGAATCTCACCATCGCTTGGTTGCTGTCACTATGCAATAGAACACGTGTACTGCTCGAACCGAGGTGTGTGCGACTTCGTGACCGGGGCCTGCACGTGCTACGCGGATTTCAAGGCTGTTGATTGCAACCAGCCGTCGAACGTTCCCGACAGTATCGAGGACAACGATGGGTTCCTCGTCTACCCCCAAGGGACTGACTACCGGGGCAACGTGCTGCACTTGAAGACGGTGAAGTCATCTGCTCCGGACTTCAACTTTATGCTCGTCGAGTCGGCGTCGTACCCTGTATTCACCATGGACGGGCTCGGCCACGCAAAGCTCCTCAAGGGCAACATGGAGATTTCAACTGGTTACTTGAAAGTACAAGCAGGCACAACGATCGTCACAGGTGGACTCAATGTGCAAGCCGGGGGGTCTACGATCACGAGCAGCGACGCGGCAGACACGACAACGGAACTCGTGAGCACCAGCTCAATTTTCACTGGCACGGCGCTAAAAGTTCGCACGAGCCGAGCGTCTCATAGTGCCTTCAAGCTCATGGAGTTCGTGACCGGCACGTCGACTGTCGTAGTTACCATTCGCGGCGACGGGTTGACAACAATCCAAACGGGTGGGCTGTCGGTCGTTACCGGTGGCGCGACGATATCGGACAACCAACTGAATGCGCCGATCTTGAAGGTCATCAGCGATAACACTGGATTCATTGGATCAGTGCTGAAAATCGACACGACTCGCAACACGCAGTACCCGAACCCCGACTACCTCCTGATTGAAGCCAATGCCAATGGTGCACAAGCTTTCTCTGTTCAAGCCTCCGGCAAGACGACAATCTACAATGGCGGCTTGCTCGTCCAAAGTGGTGACACCGCATCCGGGACGCTCGTGGTGAAGCC